>CM052551.1:45089320-45102011 GCA_028533065.1 Trachops cirrhosus | reverse complement strand
CAGCTCTGCCCCAGCTCAGCTCTCAACTCACACAGATTGTAAAGGCACGGGAGGTGGCGGGGGGGGGGGGGGGGGTGTAGGGCCGAGAGGCTGAGGTTCCTGCCCCTCCCCCATAGCCCTCCTGCGGGGGGGGGGCAGCCCCAGGTCTAAAGGTCACCTTCTCCTTTTCTACTCTGTTGCCCTGGGCTCCTCTCCTTCCCTCCTGACTCAGCTCCCACCCTCCCCACCCCTCCCCCTGCCTAAATCTGGTGCAGAAATGGCTGTTAGGACCTGGCTGCTGCGGCTCAGTGGATTGTGAACTGGAAGGTCACCAGTTTGATTCCCCGTCAGGGCACAGGCCCGGGTTGCAGGCCAGGAACCCAGTGGAGGGCGCCCAAGGCAGCCTGTCTAGGTATTTCTGGGACGGTGGATTCTGCTGCACCATCTCTGTGGCAGGGGTCCCCTTAGTACAGTCCCCGAAGCACCAGGGTGGACTGAGGTCACTGGGCCACAGGGCTTCCCCGGGTCTGGGTATGTCCTACAGGAAAGGGCCTGCCCCCCCCCCTTCCTCACCGCCCCCCTCCCCTGCTGTGTAACAGGAGCAGAAAACCAGGGATGGCCCCTCCCTTCCTAGGAAACCAACCCCAACAAAAGGCCGGTCCTCACCGCCAGAGCACAGACCTCAGAATTGAGAGAACCCCTCACCCTCTGACCCCAGGGGGCCCGAGCTGGGCCAGAGAGCTAGGGAGAAGACCCTACTGGAGGGGTGTCGGGGTGTCGGCAGCCTGGGGAGGGAGGAGGAGGGGACCTCTCCCGGAAGCTCGTCCCATTAAAGAGAAACAAAGAGCTGCGTGCGGGCGCCTCCCAAACACACTCCTCTCCCCGTCGGGGCGGGGCAGCCCCGGGGCGCAGAGCTCTCCTGGCCCCGCAGTCGGGGCACGACGTGCTGAGGCAGAAGGTGGTGCCTGGGGAAAGCGGGCCTTGGTCCCCACTCAGAGATGCAGCGGGGCCGCCCCCTTTATCACTGCAGCCGGACTGACCACCCGGCTGGACATTCTCACACACAGGCTCTCAGAGCTGGGAAGCCATGGAGACCATCAGGTCCTACCCCGGGTATCTTAGGTGCCCCCGGCCCCCTAACAGATTAATAGCTGAACTGGGGTCAGAGCCCAAGGCTTTTCAGGGACGAGGAACACTCCAGCTTCCCGGGAGCCACTGAGGAGCCGCCTGAACACAGAGAAGCCGGCCGGACGGGGGTAGCAGTGTGGGGGGCCCAGCTGGCGCTCAGGCCGGGGGCCTGAGGTTTGCACCCCGGCCCTCAGGGCGCTCGCCAGCCCTGTGTGTGTGTGACAGCATTGTGGCGGCTGGCTGGGCACCAGCCAGTAGGACCATCACGGGGCCAGGCTGCCTCCCTGTCCACAGCCCCCTTCCCCCGCGCACTGGGCCAGGGCTGGGTGATGCCCTTCCTGGAGGGGGCCTCCTCTCCCCTTCCCCCGGCTTCTGTTAGGGAAAACAGCTCTGTGTCGTGGAGAAAGACTCCAGGGGCCCGGTCCTGCCACACGCAGTCGTCCTGGACTCAGTGGGCTCGGAGCCGGCAGACCCGGCGGTGACTGGCAGGGCCCCCTGGCCTGCCTGCTTCTCCGCCTCCCTCCTGTCCAGTGCGGGAGCTACAGCTGTGAGCTCTTTGATCCCGGCTGAGTCCTGAGACTCAGCAACTCCACTCCTGAGTGTGGGCAGGTCCTGCAGGAGAGTGGCTGAGGCCTTGGCCCCAGCAGCTGGGCCCCGCCCTCCTGGCCTAACCAAGTAAGGAGGGTAGTCTGGGGAATGGGACTTAGGATGTGGGGGGCAGGGGCCAACTGCCTTTCTATTTTAAGATCGAAAGAGAGCAGCCCCACCACCCACACATCCAGCCCTTGACAGCTTTGGCTGGGGATGATGCTGGCCCCGCTGGACAACCAGGATGCTCCAAGGACTGGGAGTCAAGCTGTCCTATGAGCAGGTCCCCAGACCCCCAAGGGGGGCTGCCTCCGCTACTCATCACCCTGGGCACGGCCCACGCAATCCCACTGGGGTCTCCTTGGGCACAGCATGCACTCTGTCCCCCATCTCGATCAGAAATCCCGATCACTTATATGTGCTTTCTGTACACTCGACGGCAGGAATACACGGCATCTGACTCAGACAATGGGGAGCAGGGATGAACTAGAGGGAACCACACCTAGCTGGACAAGGTTCCCTGCCCCAGGTCCCACCTCGTCTGAGGACTCACCTCATGACCCCACCATGCCTCTAACAATGTATCCAGGGAAAGTGAGGGGCCGTACCCCCAAACAGGTGCCTGGTCCTGGGACTCTAGGACGTCAGGGGCAGAGGAGGAGAGACGCCCTGTCCTCTGTCTGGGCATCAGGCATCCTGCACTCACTCCCATGACTGTGGACCAGCTCAGCCTGAGTCAGCCTCGGCGCCAGTCAGCAGTTCCCGGCCCAGCGGGGAGGGAGGGCTGCTCCCAGGGACCCCGAGTGGAGGGTCCCCTGTCCCTCTGCACTGGTCACCTCATCTCTTCCCCCCGAGGCAGCTCCAGCCTCTGCAGCAGTCATCAGGGCCCCCAGACGTGGTGGCCTGGCCCAGGGTAGGAGGGGACACCAAGAGGAGCTGGTCTGACCCTTCTGGGGGCGAGACTGGCAGTGGGGTGGGAGAGAGAGTGGGTCCTCGGGGCAGACCCGTGGGAGGGAGGGCGCGCGCGTGTGCACACCCAGCCCAGGCTCAGCAGCAAGGGTCTTGGTGGCTCCGGGAGGCCTACCTGTGAGCGATGCCAGGAGCAGCAGCAGCAGCCAGAGCCCAGGCCCCCACATGTCGGCTCCCAGGGACAGGGGCCTTGGTCCAAACGCAGACCTGCCCAGCGTTTCGGAAGGTCGCCGAGTGCTCCCTGGGAGCCGGCTCCAGAGCTGGCGAGGGCGCCGACCCAAAGGCAGGGGAAGTCTCGGAGTCCTCAGGCACCGACACACCTGCCTGTCCCTCGGGGGCTCCTGCTCGGGACCGGCCTGTTCTGCCCGCCCCACTGCGGTTACCCCCAAGGAGCCGTGATCGGAGCTCTGCGCTCCCCCAGAGCTTCTTCCCACGCCGTGGCCGACAGCTACGGTAGAAACCTGGGAACCTGCTCAGCAGGTCAGAACAGGTGCGTCTCTGGGGGCTGGGCCTGGCAGGAGACGCAGAGCCGCCGCCCCCACGGCCCAGGCCAGCTAATGGGTGCTGGGGAGGGAGGGCAGGACCTGTGGGGTGGGAGCCCCTCGTCGGCTCTAGGCTTCACCTGGCAGTGTGTGTGGAAGGGGCTGTGAACAGAGAGGCAAGGCGGGGGGTGGGGCAGAAGGCCCTCGTGGCCCCAGGAGGGAGGTGTGGGCCGGGAGGAATAAGGCCCCGTGGGTGGAAAGGAACCTAAGCATCCCACATCCTGCCAGCCTTGCTGCCTTCCTGGGACCTGAGCATCCCCCACTCTCCTGTGGGTGGAAGGGGCTCAGCTTTGGAGTCCCAGACTCAGGGACGGGCAGAACCGGGACAGCCCCAGCCCCATCCCTCGTCCCTCAGATGAGAAGCAGCCAAGAGAGCAGAGGGGCTTGTGGGAGGACCTCAGGGTTCGCTCAGACGCTGGTGTCCCCGAGGCAGGAAGCTACTCCAAAGATCCCTAAGAAGGAACCTGAGGGATCCCCCACCCACCCCCAGGTAGGAGATGCCAAGGGACTGACCAAGGAATTAGGCCCTAGGTTCCTGGCCTCCCCAGCAGGGCCTCACCTGGTCACACCTTCTTGTTACCTGGCCAGGAGTCCCACAGGTGCAAGGGGTCCCTTCCCACCATCTCCATGGTCACCGTGCCCATTTATCCCATGATACTGGATTTCGCGAGGACGATTTGATTTAAACCATCTCCTCCCGCTCTTCCTCAGCCTCTGCTAGGCCCTTTATTATAGTTTGTGCACTTATATATAATTTGTGCACATCTTATCTCCTTAACTAAATTGTAAGCTTCAGTTCAGGCAGCATTGATTGAAGCCTGCTGTGTGCCAGGGAGTCAGCAAATGTGTAAACGGAGGGACAGGACGAGAGCTGTAGTCTGTGAACTAGAAAGTCGGGCTTTTTACCATCGTGTCTCAGTCATCCATGCCAAGACAGTCCCCAGCATTCAAGGGACAGAAGACCTCGTCTTAAAGGCGTGAGCCGAGGAAGGCAGGGGTGTCGGTACAGAGACCCCTGGTGGACAACAGGGACCGTACCCCTCCCTGCTCTGGACCAGGATCCCACTCCGGCCCTAGATCCCAGTTCTCAGCGGTGACCGTGCGGTGACCGTGCAGTGACCTCTTCTTCAAGGGAGCAACGGTCAGGCAGGATGCCCAAACTGCCCGGTTCCTGCCCACGTCCACCTTGGCGAGCCCCTTTCCTCTCAGGACTTGGGGTGGAGGGAGGGTTACGGCTGGGGAGTGGCCGCACCCTGATGCTGCTTGGAGATCCTCGGTGGCAGGCAGGGGTGGGCAGGGCGGGGGGAATGGGAGGGGAGCACCTCACGTTATAATCATAATTACCACACGCTGGATCCTATCGCATGGTTCCAGAGCTGCTCTTTCCCTTCCCACGGACGCACCTCTCCAGGTCCAGGAAGCCCAGGGAAACTGAGGCACGGCCGGGGAAGCAGTCCCTGCATCTCCATCAGCTTTCCCATTCTTAGCACACCCGGGCCCCTGCCACAGTGCTGCCGGTTCAGAAGCCACCCCGGCCCTGGCCACACACAGGGCGGACAGAGGTGGGATTCCATAGGTGATGTGGAGGCCAGGAGGGACCGTCATACTTTCACGGTCCCTGTACACAGCAGAGGTGGCCTTGGGGGAGGGGGGTCTTTCTCTCCCTCCCTCCACGTGCCCCCATCCCACCCCCTGAGCTGCGATCCAGTGTCTCAGGGCCTTGCTCGGGGTGGGGGGCAGGGACACGTCCTCAACTCAGGCTTTTGCATCCCTTATCTGGGGGAAGCCTGTGGAAGGCAGGTTCCAGGGTACAGGCTGCAAAGGAATGCTGGCTGGGGGAGATTCCCAGAGCAGGCCCCGTCTCATCGAGCCCCATTCCCCTCATGCCTCTTCCCACCCTCCTCCCACCCACATTCCGGGCCCTAGAACGGGAGCGATTCACGCCCGGTGGCATCTTCAGCACGGACGCGTGTCTGAGCGGCAGCCGGTGTGCCTGCCTGCATTCGCCCACCCGGCACGAGGGAGCACCGCTCAGTGCCGGTCCAGCAGGGGACGGGACCTTGGGCCTGGCCCCCACCCTCGGGGAGCCCTGGGTGAGCAGAGACAGAGACGCAAACCGCGCCTCACGGTGCGCTCCCGGCGAATGTGCGGCCCCGCGTCCATCCTCAGCCGTGGGCACAGGTGCGGGCGCTCGTTACCTGTGCGTGTCCCAGCACCCGCCTGTGGCCCTGCTGGCCCGTGGCAGCCACACACCTGAGCTAAACCGGTTGGAGTGGGTTATGCTGAAAGTTTTGTTTGTGTCAATGGGCCTTAGAGGTGAGTCAGGCAGGGCCGGGGTGGGGTGGGGTGGGGGGAGGAAGAGTGAGAGTGAGGGTCAGACCAGTGGGTGGCAGGCGGGAGGGGCTGGGTGTCGGG
Source organism: Trachops cirrhosus (assembly GCA_028533065.1). Lineage (NCBI taxonomy): Eukaryota > Metazoa > Chordata > Mammalia > Chiroptera > Phyllostomidae > Trachops > Trachops cirrhosus. Next base: position 45,096,390 of record CM052551.1, on the reverse strand, counting down.
AGGGTGGGTTGGGGGCAGCCGGGCAAGCTCCTGGGTGAGTAACGTCCTGTTTGTCTGTGGTGAGATCCCAGGTCAGAGGAGGGACACGGCCTCGGGAGAGACAAGAGCGGTAGCGAATCAGGGTGGAAGCAGCTGGCGCGTGGGCGCGGACAGGTCTGCGGTCCCTCCTGTCCAGCGCTGCTTCTCCTCATCTGCTTGTCGCCTTGGCTTCTGCACTTTGTACAGAAGGGGTTGGGGTGCCGACTGGTATCGTGGTGGGAGATTAGGGATACAGGACTTGCTTCCATCCCCTAGGGGACCCAGGGAGGGGCGGGGAGGGACCCCGTACAGGACACGGGATCCCAGCATCTTTTCCTCTGCTGAAAACACCTGTTCTCCCCTCGGGCTGGAGTGTCACTGTGCGCGCTGTCAGTGTGATGTCCTGTTTCCCATGGGATTCCATGTGCTGCCTGTCCTGCAGATGCCTCGATCTCCAGTTTCCAGCCCCATCCTTGGTGACAACCACGGTTCCTGGTCACCTAACAGCATCCATCAGAGCTGTGGGGTGGAATCTGCTTGGCCCTGAAGGGCCCTAGAGCCAGGCAGAACCACCCGGGCAGCAGGAGGTGGCTGGACGGGACGCACAGGACCCTGCTTCTCAGCCCAGGAGCGCTCTGTAAACACCGTGTCACGAAGGTCAGGGACCAGGGAGTGGGTGCAGAGGCAGGAGCCTTTATTCTTTGGTCCTGGTCTCAGGCCAGGCTCGTGCTTTTAGGAGGCTCTAGAGAGAGGTCCTGGCTGGTCCCAGGCAAGAGTAGGAGCCCTCATGGAATCAGAGTCTCCCAAGTGGTGGCAGCAGCAGGACACACAGCAGTGAAGAGGAGGGGAAGGCAGAGGCAAGGCGGGGTCCTGTGACCATGGTGACAGTGGGTCCTGGGAGGGACCCCATGCTGGGCTCCCTGCAACCCAACTCTGTCCCCAAGGGGACATCCCGGCCCAACACTAGGCCCTGCAGCTTCTCTGCTGGAGGCCACGGGGCTGGCTTCTCTCCCAACCAGAGATGGCTCCTCGGGGCCTCAGGTGCAGCTCTGCAGCCCCTCCCCCCACCTCCGCAATCCAGCTTCACCCCTGCACCAGCCCTGGGGGTGATGGGGCAGCTGCAGAGCAGAACAGGTCAGTAGGCAGTATAGGTCACTGCAATGTAAGGAGAGTGACCCCACCCCTGGGCAGCACCCCCCTAAATCCTAGGACAGTGACAGATCGGATTCATGCTATTGGGAGGTCTGCCAGCCACAAGCCTCAGGGAGAAGACTGGCTTTCAGACTTCAGCCGAAAACATGAGAAGTTAGGGGTTTGTTAGACTTTCCCATGAACTGGGAAACAGGGTCCTCCACGTTGGACTCAAGCGAAGCGATAGCTGGGGGCGCAGAGGCTTTCTCCGCTACGACCGGAGCCGCGGGCTTAAGGCGCACATGGGGCGCCGGTCCTGGCAACCCTCCTGGTTCTCTGGCTGTGCCTCCCGGAGCATCCCGCCCGCTTTCTCGGACTGACGCAGGATCAAGTCAGGGCGGGCAAAGCCCGGCTGTGCTGCCGCACCGCTGGCCCACCCTGGCCACCTCTGCGGCTTGGGCCATAGAGGTGTGGAAACCAGAGGCAAAGGCGTGCAGCCCATCTCCGGGGACGCAGATCCAGCTTCGGTCCCACCCCGCCCCACCAGAGCGGGACTGTCTGCTCTGCCTGCCGTGGCAGAAACCAGCCGCTCGCATCTGGGCCCCTTCGTTTCTCGCTGGGTCCCGGGGGCACAGGGAGGAGCCGCCCAGGGGCCTGGCTTGAACAGAAGAAGACACAGAGGCGGGCAGGGGTCCTTCCTCGCTCCGCCCCTATTTGGCCGGAGCGCAGCTCTTCACGGCGACTCCAGCCCTTGATCCCCGGTCTAGAGGCTGTCGCCTTCGCCCCAGTGTCTGGGTGTTGTGGGGACCGCGAATCCCAGAGCCCGGGCTCTGCTGCCCCCCAGCGGCCAGGCGGAGCACGAAGGTGGGGCTGCTTCCGATAAATAAATGGTATGAGTCTGCGGCCGAAAGGCCAGGGCACCCCTCCGGCCCCCGGGAGAACGACACGGCCCCTCCCGCCCCGCCGGCACCTAGCTTGCCGCTTAGGGACGCGGTCCTTCTAAGGTCCTCTGCCCCCGCGCTGCTGCAGGGAACCGGCTTCCAAGACTTTCATTTACCTTGCGCAGGTCCTATCGCCAAGGTAACCACGCTGCCCGGGCTCCCGTCGCCACGGTAACCGGAGCTTTGCGACCTTCGGTTTGCGGCGTGGTCGCGCCGCTGTGCCGGTTGCTGGGCGACGGCGGAGGGAGCAAAGCTGAAGGCGTCAGCTACTCCAGGACCCTGTGGAGGGTTCCCCACAGCCCTCCTGCACCCAGAACTATGGCAGCGGCGTCCCCGGGGAGGGCCGGGAGCTCGCGCTGGACCTGGCGCCCGGTGGCTCGGGACGCACTGCTGGCGCGGGCCTTCCACTCATGCACGGAGCTGCGGGGCCGGCTCTATGTGGTGGGGGGCCTCCTGAGCGGCGGGGCGATGGAACCGAGCGGCGACACCGTAGTCTTGGACGTGGTGGGGGGCCTGGCTGTGCGGGAGGGGGCGCGGGGCGGCCCGAGGCGCAGCCACCACGACGCAGCGGCGCTGTGCGGGCGCTGGCTGTGCGCTGTGGGCGGCTGGGACGGGGCGCGCCGCCTGGCCTCGGTGGCTGTGCTGGACACGGAGCGCGGGGAGTGGGAAGCGTGGACCGCGGAGCCAGGCAGCCGCCCCCCCGCCGGCCTCAGCGGCCACACCTGCACCCGCCTCTCGGACCAAGAGCTGCGGGTGGCCGGCCGGGAGGGCGGGACCCGCACTCAGCGTCGCTACGGCAGCATCTACTCTCTGAGGATCGACCCCAATGCCCGCACCTATTGGTATGTTCCTATCCTCCTTCCTGGGGATGGCCGAGCTCTCCTGCTACCCTCCCGTCCCTGCCTGCTTTCTACCCTTGGCTAAGGGGTGGGAACCGGGCAGGACGGCGCGGTTTCCGGAACCCCGACTCAACCTGACCGGTGCGTGCCTGCAGCTACACCGAGGAAGGCTGCCGCTCGGCCTCCCGATCCGGGCACTGCGCCGCCCTGCTCCCCACCCGGGGGCCCCGCCCAGGCCACCAGCTCCTGCTCTTTGGGGGCTGCAGCTCAGCTGACCCAGAAGTAGCTGGACAATGGGGTCGCGGGAAGATTAAGGTACTGTTCATACCTTGCTCAGGGCGCAAGGCGGTTAAAATCAGGACGCTCAAATTCCTCCAGTCCCTTCTTTCTCCCCCCAGGAGGAGCCGCCCGAGGCCCCTGGTTTGATGGCACAGCTGGGAAAGCTTGTGAGCAGCAGCCAGGGGTCCCCACAGGGGCCCCGGGGACTTCGGTATCACTCCTGTTCTGCGATCGGGCCCTTTGCTGTGTTATTTGGTGGAGAAACTCTGACCAGAGCCAGAGACACCGTCTGCAATGACCTCTATGTCTACGACGCCCGTGAGAGCCAGCCTTGCGGTTGAGGACTGAGTGGGGATCCCGGAGACCGTAGGAAGAAAGCGGGTAGTCGTGGGGTGGGGAGGAGAAAGAATTAGTTGACAAGTTTGAGGAATACACAGATTATTTGGTTTTGCAGAGGCCAACAATCAAGGAGGGAAAACAGGGACAAGCCTACGGTCTTGTTAAGAGTCCGTCAGTGCGAGGAGCCCCCGTGCCCAGCCCCGCCTCTCTCTACAGGCACTTCCCCTGCTCTGTGGTTCCGCTTCCCATGTGCGGACCGGGCACTGAAGCGCGTGGGCCACCGGACCTGCCTTTGGAACGACCAGCTGTACCTGGTGGGCGGTTTCGGTGAGGACGGCAGGACAGCCAGCCCGCAGGTCTGCACCCTGGACCTCTACCTCTAAGGAACCATGCCTGGGTGCATGGTCAAGCCTCACGGAGTGTTATTACTAGAGCTGCCTGCCTCGCATCAAATGTTTATTAAATTTCAACCTAAGAGTCAAGACTTGTGTTTGAATCTCTAGGGTGAGGGCAGTAGACAGCAGACAACTTTGTACGCAAGGGAGAGGAAAAGTGTGGGGTTTCCTCTGGCACTGGGAGCCGCAGGCACACATCAGTGCTCCCCTCCCCAGCGAACCCTACCCCTGCAGTGGGAGAAGGCTCCAGGCTAGAGCTCAGCATTCTGACCAAAACATTTAATTAACAAAAAAAATATTACAACAGCAGAGGAAATAATAATAAAGAGAAATAAAGAGAAGGCGGAGTCAGGCTAGGAAAGATGCAAAGGCCTTGGTCCCTAGGAAACCAGCACCCCCGCGGAGCCGGCCTTGGCCCCAGCCCCATCTGCGTTTTCCTGGGCTGGCTTCTCCTCCTCCCCCATGAGGCGGATGTTGTGCTTTTCCCGGAATTCATTTAGTTCTTTTCCCTTTGCCTGAAGCTGCTGGGTCAAGGTCTCGATGATCTTCTGTATCTGGAGGGCAAGCAACAGACATCACATCATGTCCCCCCATCTGGGGGGACAGTGGCTGGGGGAGCGGGGAAGAGGGGACACTCTGACCCCTGACCCTGGCCTAACCTGGCAGCGGAGCCCGCACACTTGTGGTGACCCCCGTCACTCCTTTCTCAACCACGTTGGTTCAGGAACCTCAGTGCGCATGAGAATCACCTGGGCTGCTTTGTTTTTTTAAGATTTTTTATTTATTTTCAGAGAGAGAGGAGGAGAGGGAGAGAAACATTGATTGCATGGACCCCACCAGGGGTCCCTGGCCTGCAACCCAGGCATGTGCCCTCACCAAGAAACGAGCCAGCAACCTTTCGGTTCACAGGCCAGTGCTCAGTCCACTGAGCCACACCAGCCAGGGATGGGCTGCTTGTTTTTAAAATGCCTCTTCACTGGCCCTACTTCCAAAGGCTACACATCAGAAGGGGGCGGACAAGCCATGTGTCAAACCAGTCCTCCCGGCCATGCAGGTGCAGGGGTCCGTGGGCTTTACCAGAAACCCCGCCCCCAGCGCCCCCCACCCCGCGCACCCCCGGTCTAGGAGCTGCGTCCTGTGTCCTGTGCCCCGTGCAGCAGCAGAGCACAGCCCGAAACACGAGCTCCGATGCTGGCTTTCCCCCTCCCGTCCCCTAAAGCCCTGGCCTCCCCCTCCCGTCCCCTCGTCGCCCGGACTCTCCTCCAGGGCCCTCGCTCACCTGCTCCTTGTTGCTCTCCAGGGCGGGCAGCACCTCTTTGACAGTGCGCTCCACCAGCACCCCTCCAACCATGCGGAAGCACTTGCGCGTTTCGTCCACCTCCTTCAGGGTGTCGATCACCAGGCTGGGGCAGCACGACGGGGCAGGGTCTCAGAAGGAAGGCCCGTGCCGGGCAGCCCTGCCCCACAAAAGGGCCTTCCACCTCCCTGCCACCAGCACCTCTAACCTCTGGCTGCCTCACCTGTGCTCATTCAGCTCCATCTCCAGCTCCGCCGCCTTGGACGCTAGGCCCCGCTGTTCCTGCCGAAGGCGGTTGAAGCCAGCAATTACCTGAGGGGAGAGAGACAGGGAGAGGACACACCATGGAAATGACACAGGGTCAAGATACAACACAGGACCTTTACAGAGCTGCAATGGGGGACACCTGCCCGGGAAAAGGAGCGGACCACGTTTGCAGTTCCTACTTAGGTCTGCCTGGAATGCCACACACAGAAAACTGCCCGAGTGCCTCCTCTGTGCGAGACCCTGCTGGTGCACCTGCAGCAGCGGCTGGTGAAGAGCAGGCATCTGCAACAGGGAGGGGGTGCAAAGCCACAGGCGCTCTGACAGAGGGGGCTCTCATGTAATTCTACAGTCAGAGAGCTAGTGGACTAAGCTGGAGCCTCCACCTTCTCTCCTGAGGAATTGCGGATGGTGGTGCCCACTCCCTAAAGCTTGCAGGCAAAGGGGTCAGAAAAGGCTTTGTGGTGACTGCCCCTGCCTGGGTCTGCCCAGCGGCCAGCCCCCCGGCGAAATGCCACATGACACGGGGGTTCTTGCAGAGCTACCACTCACAGAGCCTTTGCTCCCAGACCACAGGGACAGAAGTCAGGTGGAGCTAAGACACCTGGTTGTCCTCTGTGTGAACTAGTTACCTGACCTTTCTTTTCAGTGTTCAACTGTGCAAACTACCCACTACCCTTCCACAGCAACCCTTGAAAAGAAGAAAAGTGAGGCTGCCCACAGACAGCTTCTGCAGCCTGCACACCCTGAATGGTGGAGCTTCCTGAGAGCTGCTGCCTTAACTGAGGCCTGCAGGGTGAGAATCGGGGGAGGGGTGGGGGCGGAAAAGAGCACCAGAAATACCCCCTGCTGAGACAACTGTACTTGAACAATAAAAAATAAATAAACAAGAAGCATCACATGTAAAGGCTGGTACGTGATACTACGGCCCCTCACTGCCCAGAGACCGAGGAGAGAAGGAAAGCCATGCGAACCAGGCCGGGCACCAGCAGCGCTGCCCTCGGCACCGCCCTCGTGGCGCTCCGGGGGCTGCGTCTGGGAAGGCGGGCACTCGGCCAGGGAAGATGGTGGGCGTGGTGGGGGTGCTGGCCACCACAGGTTTCAGGTCGTCTCTGCCACTTACAGGCTCAGGACCTGGGACGGCGTCTGGCACGAGGCCCTCAACGCTGGCTGCAAGCGCAGCCCAGCAGAGCATCTCAAAACCGGGAACACCGGGGCCTCGCACAGCTGCACAATCGCTGGAGTGAGGCCCAGGCCTTGGCGTTTCTAGAAAGATCTCCCAGGTCATTCTGCAGTTGGAGAGCCGAGGCGCCTACTTCCCGGAGCTTCTGTGTCACGGGGACCGGCGATGTGGATGGCTCTGCAGGCAGTGAGGTGTGCTCATCGCCGCCTCGGCCTTCCCTCCACACCCTGCCGTGGACCCTCCGGACCACTCACACCAACGCCTGAATCTCACTCTCATTCACACCCCCTCCAGTCTCCGGACGCCCAGGCGCCTGACCCCTCCTCTCTGTGAGGGTCCCTACTGCCAGCTCCCTCTGCAGGCTCACACACAGCGCCGTCACCC
>CM052551.1:45050831-45081763 GCA_028533065.1 Trachops cirrhosus | reverse complement strand
CTGGTGTAGCTTAGTGGATTAAGCGCGGGCCTGTGAACCAAGAGATCACGGTTCGATTCCCAGTCAGGGCACATGCCTGGGTTGCAGGCCAGTTCCCAGCAGGGAATGCACAGGAAGCAACCATACATTGATATTTCTCTCCCTCTCTCCTTCCCTTCCCCTCTGAAGATAAATAAATAAAATCTTTAAAAAAAAAATTCCCCTCTTTGAAAATGCGCACACTCGCCATATTGTAAATTCCCCAAATTACCTACAGGAGATACAATTTCACTTAAAAAATGCTTCTGATTTCTAGAATACTATGCGTCCAGGCCCTGAATTTTCATTTAAAATGCTAAGAATTTTGTTACTATATAATTAATGAACTTATAAATAACAAAAAATTGTAACTCCTCACATTACCTCATTTCTTCATGTTTTCTTCCAAGACTTAGCTAATTATACATGTTTTTATATAGCTAAAATAGTAATGTAACCATCATTATTGCATAATAGGTTCTTTACCTAAGTAACTCCAAAGAATCAACTTTAAAATTGTTATAAATAAGAGTAGAATTTAGTACAGTGGGGGGGTAACATACAGAAGTAATTATCCTTTATATATACAAACAGTAAATTAAAGATACAATCAAAGAAAATACCCAGCCTAGCTGGTGTGGCTCGGTGGACTGAGCACCAGACTTTGAAGCAAAGGGTCACCAGTTCAATTCCCACTCAGGGCACACGCCTGGGTTGCAGGCCAGGCCCCCAGTAGGCGGCACATGAGGGGCAACCACACATTGATAAACCACTCTCTAAAAATAAATAAAAATCTTCAAGAGAAAAAGAAAATAGGCAAAATGCCTTTTAAAAAGGAAGAAAACACCCAGTAGCAACAACAACAAAAAAAAAATGCCTAGGAATAACCTTAACAATAATGAACACAATCTATGTGAATGAAGTATTTAAATGCTATCTACATAAAAGAAACTTGAACAAACGGAAAGGAACATTATGTTCTTGGATGGTGAAAGCATATAAGGATGTCAGTTTCCCAAATTTGTCTTTAAATATGTGATCTAGATTAAAATATCAGCAAGATTTTTTAAAAGATTTTAAAAAATAAATATTTTAAAACCTCATGCAAATTCAGTGAGAAAAAATAAGGATAATTAAAAGGGGGCAAAAAATATATGAATTTACAGAAAAGGAAAAATGAATGGATACTAAACATGGAAAGATATTAAGCCTTACTCACAATAAGTGAAATGGACATTAAAATTGTCTTGAGATTCCGTTTTGATCATGGAATTGGCAAATGCATCTCTGTTGTGGTTTTCGAGGGGATACCTTGTCATTTTTTATATTGCTAATTGTAATACAAATTGATTTCATCTTTAGGGAGGGCATTTGGGCAATATTTAACAAAATTTTCAATATATAATTTTTTGAGGCAACAGTTGCATATCTAAGTATTTACTACACATGTAAAAACTGTGGAGCAGAGAAGGCAGTTAACTGCAGTGCTGCTTGTAATAGCAAAAGACTGAACACAACCTAAGTATCCATCCATGAGGGTCTGCTTAGTAAGTTATGGTGTGAGTAAGTTATGAGAAAAAATGTAGTTCGCAGAGTTTAGTAACTCTCCAAAGACCCTTCACCCCAACTGTATTGAGGAACTGGCAAAGAAAACATATTTAAAGTGATAGTTTGAGGCGACCCTGGCTGGGTAGCTCAGTTGGTTGGAGTGTCATCCAGATACACCAAGGTTTCAGGTTTGATCTCAGGTCAAGGCACATACATGAGGCAACCAATAAATGCTAAAGAAGTAGAACACCAAACTGATGTTTCTCTCTCTCCCTTCCTCTAAAGTCAATAAATGAAATTTAAAAAGTGAAAATAAAGTGACAATCTGATATGTGTGTATGACTTTATGTACATATATTGTAGAATGATTACCCAATCAAAATAATTAACACATCCATCACCTCACATAACTTTTTTATGGTGAGAATGCTTAAGATCTATTCTTAGCAACTTTCAGATACACAATAAATTAACTACAGTCTCCATGTTTTACAATGGATCCTCAAAATTTATTCTACCTATAACTGTAAGTTTGTATCCTTTGATGTACATGTCACCATGTTCCTCTCCCCCGTCTCCAAAGTCTTATGACAAATTGCAAAGCCTCATTCCAAATCTCTGTGCTCTGTACCACACCACAGTGGCTACACTCAAAAGGCAGTTAACTTTTATTTCTCCTGGAGATCTCCAGTGAGATACTAAAAAGCTTTGTCTTACACTTATCCAATATGTAATATTTTAAAGAAAATGTGTAACATGCTAATAAAAAACAAAAACCACATCATCATCTCAGTGAACACAGAAAGAACATTTGGAATAAACCCAACATTTCTTCATTATTAATACCCTCAACACTAGGCATAAAAGGGAACTTCCTTAACCTGATAAGGGGCATCTAGGAAAAGCTTACAGCTTACCTTATACTTAATTAAGACTGTTTTTCCCCCTAAATTCAGAACAAGACAAGAATGTCTGCCCTCAACCTTTACCCAACATTGTACTGGAGGTTTCAGCCATTAGAAAGTAATTTGTAGTATGCTTATCACATTTGTAGATGGACTATAGAAGTTGATGATTAATAGGATCTGATCCAAAATTATTGCTACGTGCTAGAACGATTAACGAAGTAAACAAGATGTGTAAATTTAAGCCAAAATCCATGCGGTTTTTAGATTCTAAAAACCATCTGGAAGATACAAAATTCTGCAAGATTGCTGGGTACCTACTGTGTGCCATGCCCTAGAGATAGAGACATGATTCCATCCTAGATGGATTAATTCCAGTCAAAAAACGTCAATGCTAGACTAATTACGTCTTCGTGTGACCTCTCAACTCCTTGGCACTTACTAATAATTCCCTAATTCGACTGTGTTAATTTTTGGGGGCGAGACCGCACACTACACTTTAAGTTGGCCCCGCCCCCTCAGGCCGATTACTTGGAAGCTAAGGAAGCTATTCGACACGATAACACGTGAATCGTGCATTTCAGGAGCACAGTGCCTGGTTAGAGCGTAGATCGAACGGCCTGAAATTCTACCAACTCTCCAAGTTTGGGGAGGTGACCGGAAGCGTTTTCTCTGATTACTTCTCTGAGCATGAGCGGAAGTCATGCTTTCAGCAGTCTGCCGTTTGTTTGTTTCTTACAGCTAGGTGCCATATTCAGGACAGAGGAATCCATTTCCGTCTCTTCTTCCCGTAGTACCCACAAGCAAGTGACAAATTTGTCCTCGCTACTGGAAAATAAAAGTCGCATCCAAGGAAGTGTTAAGGCAACCCAACTCCTCATCTTCCCTTAGTAAAGATGGCGGCGCCCTGAATGTAAACGACAGGTAAAACCAGTTCCGCGTTTCTCCTGCGCCCTCGTCCAAGATGGCGGACGAGGCCACTCGTCGTATCGTGTCAGAGATCCCGGTGCTGAAGACTAACGCTGGACCTAGAGATCGAGAGTTGTGGGTGCAGCGACTCAAGGAAGAATATCAGTCTCTTATCCGGGTTAGTTGTGCTACTGCAGCCAGCCGCGTCGCAAAAGTGTTGCGGGTAATCTTGTGTGCTTAGGAATAGACTCCGTGTGGAAGCCACTTCCGGTTTCAAAGTTTAATTCCCAAATTCACAGAAACTGGAGAAATGCGGGATTGGGGGCTTTGGGGTTGAGGATGGAGGAGAGCCGACAGAAGAGACTCGCATTGGGAGCCAAAGTCGGACCAGACTTTCTGGCTGAAAGCAGCACTTTTTTTAGGGATACCTCCCCAGGACGGTGACGTGTCCCTCTATTTCCAGGTGCTTGCTCTCCTGGATGTGAGGAGGTGGTCTAGGTCCGGGTCCGCGACTCTCTGCTCCCTCTTTCACTCTTGAGGGAAGAGCACACATTAGGGCTGGAAATTCAAGAAGGTGGTAGTTGCAGAATTGCGAAGCTGAGTTCACTGTCAGGAACTAGCCATGCCCTCAGCTAACCAGCCACCCTTCTAAGAAGAAATTTTCAGTGGTCAGTGGTCTCTATTTCCTGGCGCGTGCATTCATTCACTAAAAATGAATGAATTAATAAATAAATTAAACCTTTATTGTACAACTAGTACGTAGGAAAGGGATCCTAAGGGAGAGGGAGGCCGAGAAACTGTTCGGGTGTTTTGAAGCAGGAGGTGAGATACCTCATCCAGTTTGGGTCTGTTCAGGGAATGCTTCCTGGTAGAGTCAGTGCTTGAGCTGAGATTTGAAGGGTAAACATAAATTATCGGGATAAAGAATGAGGGTAAGAGAAAGACATTCATGGCAAAAGGGACAGAATGAACAAAGGCAAAGACGCTAGAAACTCCATGAGATGTATGAAGAAAAACAACTAGCTCAGAACTGCTACAGCATCGAAAGTGTGACAGCGAGTGGTGGGCAAGACTTGATAGGTTTGAGCACTCGGATTTCATCTTGGTGGCCTTGGGATATAAAGGATTTTAACTCGGAATAGCCTGATCATATTTGGATTTAGGCCGATAACAACGACAACAGAGAGAAAAACACAGTTGACAGGGAGAAGAGTGAAGGTAGGAGATCAATTAGGAGACTGCCATTAATGCAGGAGAAAAAAGGTGATCCAAATTCTGCAGTTAGTTGCAGTGAGAATAGAGAGGAGAAGTATATTTGAAGAATATTCGGAAGGTAAAATCAGCAGGACATTGTGAAGGGCTGGTGGGCTAGAGTAAAGAAGAGGAAGGGTCAAGAATGATTCTCAGGTGTCTGGCCTGGGTGACCAAGTGAACCCTGATGCAACCACCTGAGACTGATGCAGCTGGGGAAACAAGTTTGAAGGAACAGAGGGAAATGCTACCCTTGAGGTACCTGTGAAACGAAGATAGCAACTTCAATACATAGTTGGATGCTGGAGTCTGAAACTTGGAGAAAATGTCTGGATTAAACGTAAAGATTTGGAAATCATCAGCATGTGGGTGCTAGTCAGAACCAGGACTCTATGAGGTCCTCCAGTTGTGGGCTGAGGGCAGACACTGTCAGAAGTGAGCAGAGAACCCAGGCTATAGTCTTTTGTGTTAAACTGAGTGGAACCCAAGCATTCTATTCTCTGATCTGGGCACGTCCCCTGCTTACCAATGTAGCTTTGTCTTCAGTTTTGCTTACGGCATAAAAAAAGTTGGATAAACGTATAAAGAGAAAGTAATCACATACTTTTCTTTTGAGGGAAGGAGGACTGCCCTTGGCTCCAACTTCCCCCTCAAAGACCTAATTCTCTGCTTTTAGTATGTGGAGAACAACAAGAATGCAGACACTGATTGGTTCCGACTGGAGTCCAACAAGGAAGGGACTCGGTAGGCAGACCCTCTTGGGGGGTATCGGGTGGGAATCTTACATGGCTTTAGCATATTAGTGTCTCAGAGCTCATTGCCAGGCCTTCCCTGCCTCATATTGGCTATATCCACTGCCACAGCTCCTGAGTCTCCCAATTCCCATCCCATGAGTCTCCCATGAGAGACTGGTCACCTAAGGCAAGAAGACATCATTTCAGTATGAGAAGAACAGTCAAATTGGACTAAGATTTGGTCTTTTTTTATAGGTGGTTTGGAAAGTGCTGGTACATCCACGATCTCCTCAAATATGAGTTTGACATTGAGTTTGACGTGAGTATGATGGAGGGAGAAATACGGAGGTTAGTAGAAAGGAAGGGATTACATGATTAACAAAGTAACATTTCTTGAAAGGGTCAAATAAAACTTTTCAAAGGGGAGGGACAAGCTGAGGTTTGAAGCAAGCACAGGATACAGTCGCTAATCTCCAAGGCCAGGACCCTGGTGTGCACATGCTGCCTGGGGAGTTTGCCAGACATTTCAGTCCAACCAAGAATGTGTGTCTGATTGCATTAGTTCCTTTCTATCCTAATTCTCTTTTTATTCCTCCAGATTCCTATCACTTATCCTACTACTGCTCCAGAAATTGCAGTCCCTGAACTGGATGGAAAAACAGCCAAGATGTACAGGTAGGACTGAACAGGAGATGGGAAAGGGTCAAAAAAGGGCTTAGGGAGGAGCTCTGGGAGGCAGGGATTGTACCAGAACCTGCTGGCCTAGAGGGGCTCCAGGCTCCCCTCTACCAAACCTGGGCAAAGTACTTAGCTGACCTTGTTCTCAATTTGGATCACTAGTAGTCTTATGCTTCCCAGAGACTGCTATACTTCATGGTAAACCTTGCATGTCAACACCTTCTTCCCTCTTGTCCCTATGATAGGGGTGGCAAAATATGTCTGACCGATCACTTTAAGCCATTGTGGGCCAGGAACGTGCCCAAGTTTGGACTAGCTCATCTCATGGCTCTGGGGGTAAGTGTGGGGCATTTGGTGTATAAGGGGGGAAAAGAGGTTAGGCCCTCAGCAGTATAACAAAGGTATAGCAAGAATAAACAAGGCACAACAGTGTTTTTTCCCTTGGGCGTGTTCCTCTAGACTCTCTCTAGGAAGGAGCTCTGACAGAACAAGACACGTTGCCTAGGTGGTGGAAATCTCACAGGGTCTCCTTGTATTGCAGCTGGGTCCGTGGCTGGCAGTGGAGATCCCAGATCTGATTCAGAAAGGCGTTATTCAGCATAAGGAGAAATGCAACTGAAGGATCAAGCCACTGAGGCTGGACAGAGGGACCTTTGATAGGCTATGTTCCTGTTTTCCTGTGTGTTCCTTACTCAACTGCTTCCCTCACACTCCTCCACCCACGATTGTTACTAAGTAGCTGCAGCAGGCATTACTGGGGGGTGGGGGCGGCGGGAATCAGTATTGCTACTGAATTTCTAAGACTACAAGGGGAGGGGAAAACCCGGGGCTTTGGAAAACCAGAAGTCCATTACCGGTGTATATCCCTTCCCCGAGAGAGGTCCTGAAAGGATAGGGGGTGACGGAAGGTGGGTACATAGTCTTTTTGGTTTCTGGAAGTAACTCATCAATAAAAGCTGCTTCCTCTGGTGGCCTGTGTTTCTCATTGGTGGCTGTCAACTGCGTGGGTGAGCTGGCCAAGACACTTGTACAACTGTACTAGTTTGGCGGGAGGCGAAGCGGGGTGTGCAGGAGGAGGATGCTGGTCGGGAGCTGGGGAATGAATGGAAAAGGCTTCACTGCTCTTCCTGCTGCTGAGCTCTTCCTTTGTCCATTCGCGGGGAGCCTCGGGCTTTGACCTGCAAGGTGCCGGAAAAGAGGTTTGGCACGGCCAGCGTTCCCTGTCTGCAGGGATCTTCCTGGCCCTGCTGCTGAACGGATGTTCTGCAGCTCCCTGGGAAGGATCTGCGCTGCAAGCCTGGAGGCTACGCTCCGTTTGTCAAATTCACATCCCTGTAGGCCACAGAATGGGGTGACGGGACCCTATACTTCATGGGCTTGGTTTGCAGCAACGGTGTAAACACAGTTCTGGGTAGGGCTGGGAACTGGAGGTCCTCAAGTTGGCTGCGTTTCCATGGTGTCGGCGGCGGAGCCGAGGGGCGGGGTCGCGCAAGCGCCGAAGAAGCAGGAGCTGGGTTCCCAGTGCGGCTGCGCAGGCGCCGTGAGGGACGCTGAAGCCGGCGACCGGTGGCGGGCGGGACCAACAAAGATGGCGGCGGCCCCGGCGGCGGGAGAAACCTGGGCGACAGCTGCGGCTGAAGCTGCAGCCCAGCCCGCGGGGGTGCTGCCTGGGGGCAGTGGGGGGCGGGCCTGAGCTGGGGCCTGGCCCCGGCCGGGCTCCCCCGCCGCTCACCGGGAGCAGGTACTGGCCGCCGCGTTATGCCGTGGGGCGGGGGGAGACTGCCCCGGGACTCGGGAGGACACCCTACACCAAGGAGGAGGCGCAGGGGCCGGGCAGGCCTGGGAGACCCGGGTGGAGGGACCGCGTCCGTGGGCCGCGGGGAATAAGCGCCTGACTCCGTAGCCAATCAGCGGCCTCGGCCTTTCTGCCCTGGAGGGGGGCGGACCCGCCGCAGCCCAGCCGCTGTGCGAGAGGTGCATAGATTCGGGTCTGGGAGTGTCCGCCCTCCCTCCCTCTCACCACGGCCCCTGATCCCCGACTCCACGTTGCAGCTCAAGATGGGGGTAGGGAGTCGCAAGTCACCCGTTTATTCGGCTTCCTTTGCAGCCCGGAGGAGCAGGGTTGAGGGTGGGGTGCTGTCTTCTTGGCTGCTGTCTTTGCCCCCACACTGACCACAGGCCCTAAGGGACTCAGGGCGCATCCCACTTGACTCCCCAGGTATGCAGCCCTTGTCTCAAGCGTTCAGGTGATAACGACAGCTGAGATTGGGGCTGTCATTGACTTCTCAGTAAAGCTGTTTTCTGCCGGAAGGTGATGAAGGGTATCGAGTCAAAGCCCTGGGCTGCTGCTATCTCTCATTCATTTAGTTAAGGAATACTGTTTACTTTGTGTCGAGCATTACACTAGGTGCTGGGGATACAGTGATTGATATGATAGGCATGGTTCCTGCCTTCAGTGCATGTAGAGGCTAGTATGGCAGCCTAGCTTCCGTCCATGCTCATATGCTGACCCTCTCTTCTCCCAGGTCCATCCTGTGGTGTCCACAATGCCCCAGGCCTCTGAGCACCGCCTGGGCCGGGCCCGAGAGCCACCTGTCAATGTCCAACCCCGAGTGGGATCCAAACTGCCGTTCGCCCCCCGGGCCCGCAGCAAGGAGCGCCGAAACCCAGCCTCTGGGCCGAACCCGATGTTAAGGCCTCTGCCTCCCCGGCCAGGCCCACCCGAGGAACGGCTGAAGAAGATGGAGCTGGGACGGGCACGGACCTCTGGCCCTCGTCCTAGAGGACCCCTTCGGGCAGATCATGGAGTTCCCCTGCCTGGCTCACCACCCCCAGCTGTGGCTCTGCCCCCACCCAGGACCAACTTAGCCCGTTCCAAGTCTGTGAGCAGTGGGGACTTGCGTCCGCTGGGGATTGCCTTGGGAGGGCACCGAGGCGCTGGAGAACTAGGGGCTGCACTGAGCCGCTTGGCACTCAGGCCTGAGCCACCCACTTTGAGGCGTAGCACCTCTCTCCGTCGCCTCGGGGGCTTTCCTGGGCCTCCCACCTTGCTCAGCATACGGACGGAGCCCCCTACTTCCCATGGCACCTTCCACGTGGTATCTGCCCGGCCCTCCGAGCCTTTCTACTCCAATGACAAGATGGTGAGGACTTGCCTGCCAGCCCGCGTGGCCTTCCATGCCCACGTTCCTCCAGCTTTTTTGCCATCGTATGGCTTTTCTCCTTCTCCTCTTTTCCCAAGTTCCTTTCTTAGCCCCTCATTACAGCATTTGGACTATCCTCTCCCCTAATTAAGTACCCTTTTGGGGTTGTCTGTCAGTCCCCAGCCTGGTGTGCCACCACAGTCCCCAGCAAATTCACCCAGTCATTTGGAATTCTCCTTTGGGCCCCCAGGCCCTCCCTTTCACTTGCCACGCCTTCCCTCCTAGGACCCTGCCTAGGCCTAATTAATCTCTGGAGCTGAGGAGGGGCAGGCTCAGAAGATCTGAGCTAGTGTGGTTGCCCATTTCCCGAGCCCAGTGTGCTAGGCTGATTGCATTTGGAGCCATCGGGAAAGTGTGCAGGAAGGGGCCACGGGGGCAGGAGGGGGCCTTGGAGGCAGCAAGGTGGGGGTGGGGAGCAGCTGGGCAACCATGCCAGTGCTTGGGGAATTGCCCCAGGAGCTGCAGCGCCGGCTAGCTGGGCAGAGGAGTAAGTGGGGACCAGGCGGGACCGCTGTGGCTGAGTCCATGGTACACTCAGCTGTGATGGGCTTGCTGCTCATGGCCAGTGAGGTACGGAGACCCTGACACCAGAGACGGGAAGTGGGGAGTGTTGGGGTGAAGTGTGGGATGGGCGTGTGGGAAGCTGCTGACGGTGCTCTGGCCTTCCAGGCTCATCACACGCTGCTCCTGGGCTCTGGGCATGTGGGCCTCCGAAACCTGGGGAACACGGTGAGAACCGCTCCATCCCCCCGTCTGTCAGGCCTGTGAAACAGTGCTGCGGGTGGGAGCTTGCTGCCTGGGGAGGGCGAGCCCTGAAGCTCTTCCAAGGCTTCCTGGATGCTGGTCTGGAGAGGTGATGAGGTGTCTCTGCTACTCCCCAGTGCTTCCTGAACGCCGTGCTGCAGTGTCTGAGCAGCACCCGGCCTCTCCGGGACTTCTGTCTGCGAAGGGACTTCCGGCAAGAGGTGCCTGGAGGGGGCCGAGCCCAGGAGCTCACTGAAGGTGGGACAGCAACCCCTGTCCCCCCTTCTAAGCCCTCCTCTCCCCAACCCCTTGCGGATCCAACTGCCGGTGCTGGAAGCCCCAGCCCTCAAGTCTGGCACTGCGTCTTTTTCCTGGTGCCAACTTTGTAAAGTGGTTTTCTGCCTCTGAGCCTCTTCTCCTTCACCTCTTCCGGCCACTAACCTTCCTTTCCCTTCCCTATCCCCACCCTAATAGCCTTTGCGGATGTGATTGGTGCCCTGTGGCACCCCGACTCCTGTGAAGCTGTGAACCCTACTCGATTCCGAGCTGTCTTCCAGAAATACGTCCCCTCTTTCTCTGGATACAGGTGGGAGAGCTGGAGAGTATGTGATTCCTCTCTGGCCATGTCTGGGGTAGGGCCAAGCAGGGTCTCTGGCAGCATCATTCTGAGCCTTGAGGTGTTCTTCATCCAGGGAGTGGGGACCTGTGTCTGGCGGGGCATGGTGTCCATGGACTGGGGGATGGGTCCCTTGCCCATACTCTTTGGCTGTAGCCAGCAGGATGCTCAGGAGTTTCTGAAGCTCCTCATGGAGCGGCTACACCTTGAAATCAACCGACGAGGCCGCCGGGCCCCAGCAATCCTGGCCAACAGCCCAGCTCCCTCTGTGCCACGCCGTGGTGGGGCTCTGCTGGAGGAGCCGGACTTGAGGTAAGGGTGTGCCTCTCCCCTTCTCCCCAGGAGTTCACCGGCAGCATTCTTCCTTCGCAGAACAGAGCCAATTGAGCTTGAGGATGGAGGGTCCAGGGAAGTGCATAGCCTAGAGAATGGACTGAGAAGCGGTGCAGAGTGAGGGGGAGAGAGCAGGAGAGGGCAGAGGGCAGTGCAGGGGTGTCACCATGTTGAGGGAGGAGGGGGTAGTTGGTTTACAAGAAGGCACACGAAGGGTTTGGAGCCCAGTGGAGGAAGACAGCGTGTTCTTCCCTTGTCCGCACTCCTTTTTTTCCCCTCCCATCCTGGCTTTCCCAGAAAGTCCTCTGACGCATTCATTACTCTTTTGAGTCTGCCTTGAGATTCAGAGGAGCTGAGGTGTGGGTGGTGTCCAGGGCCCTTCGGACCACTTCGAGGGGTTGGGGTGCCCAGCATTCCTGCTGCCTCACGGCGCTCCCCATCTCCCTTCCCCTGTGCAGTGACGATGACCGGGCCAACCTGATGTGGAAGCGTTACCTGGAGCGAGAGGACAGCAAGATTGTGGGTACGGAGCAGGGCACAGCAACAGGGAAAGTCAGCAGCAGGGTGTGGGGTGGTGGCTGCCAGCTTGGGAGAAAGAAGATGAGACTACCAAGGGATGTGGGAACCAGCTGGGGGGCGGAAATGTGGAAAAGGTGTGAGGGGCTTGTTAGAAGTGGCGGTGTGGAAACGGAAGGTCAGGTGAGGGGGTGGGGAGAGACAATCCCAGCCGGTGTCTCAGCTGCCCGCAGTGACTTCCTCTTGTCTTCGCTTCTGTCTAGACCTGTTTGTGGGACAGTTGAAAAGTTGTCTGAAGTGCCAGGCCTGTGGGTATCGCTCCACGACCTTCGAGGTTTTTTGTGACCTGTCCCTGCCCATCCCCAAGGTGGGATTCCAGAGGATTCCGGGGTGGATGGGACATGGGTTCAGCGACCCAACCCTGCCCACCCCCGGAGTGTGGGAGGGAACCCTTTGGGTCTCTGGAGCAGAACTGAAGCTGGGATTGATTGAGAAGAGCTGGAAAAGGAAATCCAGAGCAGGCTGACCCTCCGTTCATTTCCCTTTCCCTCCAGAAAGGGTTTGCTGGGGGCAAGGTGTCTCTGCGGGACTGTTTCAGCCTCTTCACCAAGGAAGAAGAGCTTGAGTCGGAAAATGCCCCAGTATGTGTGGTCCAGATGGGACACAGTCAGTGAGGGGGTTCTGGGGGCTCCATATGGGTAAAAGGGGGTGCATGTGGCCTTACTCTGCAGGACAGCATTTACATGTCTGGGTTTGTGTTGGAGTTTTGGGTCAGCCCTTGTATTTGTAGGCAAAGGGGGCCCAGAGGACACAGAAGTGCGGGGGGCGTAGTGAATGTGTATGCTCAGTGCTGGAAAAGCCCTTCGCGGTGAGGAGCACAGCAACCTAGGTTACTTGACACTCATTCAGGTGTGTGACCGGTGTCGGCAGAGAACACGAAGTACCAAAAAGTTGACAGTACAAAGATTTCCCCGGATCCTCGTGCTCCGTATCCTAATCTTCAAGCCCTGTTTCTTCCCCCCATTGTTTTTCTCACTGCCCACTTTTACGGAGGCTGGATATCTGGGAACCGAATTTCCCTTAGGAGCCCTCCACCCTCCCCTACAAGCTCCTGGTACCACTTGGGAGGGAAGTGGACTGCGTTCCAGACCTCAGTCCCCTCTAAGGCCCTCTGCCTCCTCCAGATGCTCCTTAACTAGGGCTTAGATCTTAACCGATTTTCCACCTCCCGAGGCTCCATCAAGAAAAGTTCCGTAGGTGTAGACTTCCCATTACAGCGACTGAGCCTAGGGGATTTCGCCAGTGACAAAGCCGGTGAGTCCAGTGGGGAAGGTCCTAGGAGCGCCACAGAGGGAGGGAGAAGAGGGGGAGCCAGCAGCCGTGACTGGAAACGGAGGGACTCTGACTCTGCAGGAAGCCCCACATATCAACTGTACGCCCTTTGCAACCACTCGGGCAGCGTCCACTACGGCCACTACACAGCCCTGTGCCGATGCCAGACTGGTTGGCACGTCTACAATGACTCTCGGTGAGCACAGCCCTTGCGTCCTTGCTGTGAAGCCCCAGGAGGGCAGAGTGCCCAGGAGGGGCTGGCTCCTGGTCCCCTCCCAGGGGTGGTGCGAGGCCCACCTGGTGGGCAGAAGTGACTGCGTCCTCCCCCTCCTTCCCAGTGTCTCCCCGGTCAGTGAGAACCAGGTGGCCTCCAGCGAGGGCTACGTGCTCTTCTACCAGCTGACGCAGGAGCCGCCCCGGGGCCTGTGACACCCCTTCAAACCCTGGCACCTGTGAAACCTGTTCAAGACCCTTCGGCCCCAGGCTCCCCGCTTACCTCAGAGACGTCTATTTTTGTGTCTTTTTAATGGGGAGGGGGGAGGGTGGTTGTAGCTCCCATTATTTTTTTTATTCAAAAGTACCCTTCCACCTGGAGGTCCCCTTGTCTCTCAGCCCTGTGTACAAAGGTCCCCAGCCCCGCCCCCGTGTACAGCCCCCCAGACTATACAATCTCACTTTTGTGAATAAATTTATTAAGAAAAACTGATATCCTTCTTTGTACTTGTGCCTGGGGGTGGGCCGAACTGGAGTCCTCCCGAGAGAAACGTGAGGCTCGTGCCAGCGAAGGGGGCTGCCCTTGGGGGCCGGGCACCCCAGGACCCCTGTTGACAAACACTGGGTGCGTTGCCCGGCGGCCCGGACTCCCGCAGGCCCGAGCCGTCGCTAACAGCAGGAGCTGTTTATGGAACAGCATCCCCACGGGCCAGCCTCCGGGTCCCCTGCCACTCCCTACAGCGCAGGCGCGAGGGGCCGTCCTCCGGGACGCTCACCAGGCTGGGCCCGGAGCCAGTGCGGGTAGAGCGCACCGGCTCCCGGTTCCCCGTCCCGCCCCGGTACGCAGAGCCACAGTATGCCGCTCGCCCCTCCCAGCGCACCGCGGTTCACCTGCAGCCTTCCCTCGCTCGTGCGGCCCCTTCGGGGTTTTCATTGGCGAGCGTCATCCGGGCCTTCCAGGATCCGCCAATCAGAAGCGGGGGGGCCCTGCGCCGGCGCGAGCGCAGCGTGAGAGCGCGGCGGGCAGAGCCTCCGAGGGGCCGCAGGGTTGGGACGAGGTGCGGGCGGCTGCGCCGGGGCAGCGCGGGGAAGGGTGGGGGCCGCGCCATGCGCGCAGATAGCGCGGGTGCGGCCCGTATCTCCGCGGAGCTGAGCGAGAAGCCTGTGGGCCTGCACCGGCCCCTCTCTCACCTTATCTCGTCCGCCTGGTGGGCGGGGTCCTCGCGCTCTCAGCTCCCGCTCCGCGAGCTCTGCCTTAGTTTCCCAGAAAACGGAGCGGCCGGGGCAGGAGCCCGGAGCCGGTGGGACTCTTCAGAGGGAGCGCCCGGGTCAGCCTGTACGCGTCGCCTTCCTCTCCCAGGCTCCCAATGGGCCGGACTGTGGTCGTGTTGGGCGGAGGCATAAGCGGCTTGGCCGCCAGTTACCACCTGAGCCGGGCCGCGCGTCCCCCCAAGGTGAGTGCCGCGTGCTGGAGGGAGCCTCCTTTATTCACTAAGCCCGCCCGCAGCGAGAGGGAGTGCTCTGCCTCCGCCCCTCTTGCCTCAGGTGGTCCTGGTGGAAGGCAGCGAGCGCCTGGGAGGCTGGATCCGCTCCGTACGAGGGCCGGGTGGTGCTGTCTTCGAACTTGGGCCTCGAGGAATTCGGGCGGCAGGAGCGCTGGGAGCGCGGACCCTGCTCCTGGTGAGAGGCCGTGGGCCCCCCCGAGCGGTGGGGGTTCGTGAGAGGACGGGGCGGGGAAGGAAGTATACCCGGTCAGCCCTTTCCTTAGTTTCTCCTCTCCCCGAGGACGTGTGGGAAGCAGGTTTCTGAGCTGGGCTTGGACTCGGAGGTGCTGCCTGTCCGAGGGGACCATCCGGCCGCCCGGAACAGGTTCCTGTATGCCGGCGGCGCGCTGCACGCCCTGCCTTCCGGCCTCAGGTGACCACCTCCTGACCGCTCGTCCTTCTGCTTTGCCCATCCGCCCGCCCCTTCCCTCGCTCGTCACTCGTGTCAGCGGTCCCAAGCCCAAGGGGCCAAGTGACTGGAATGAGCCCTGGAGCCGGCGAGGAATCGCAGCGCCCTCCTCACGGTGCCTTCCTCCACACAGGGGGCTGCTCCGCACTGCACCGCCGTTCTCCAGACCCCTGTTTTGGGCTGGGCTGAGGGAGCTGACCGCACCCCGTGGCAAAGACCCTGATGAGACTGTGCACAGTTTCGCTGAGCGCCGCCTTGGACCAGAGGTGACCCTGCCCAGAGGCCCCCACCCCCTCCTGAACCAGCTGTGGAGCCCCCACCCCCTGGGGCTCCTCCGTGTTCCTTGGGAGTGCCCTCCCTGTCTCTTCGTGTCCAGTGGTCACCACGACTGGGGGGTGGGGGTGAAGGCCTTCCTCCTCATCCTCCTGTGACAGTGGAGCTGCTTCCCAGCCCAGGCCTCCCTGTCCGTCTGCCTTACGTCTGCCAGCAGAGGCAGAGAAATTCGGGGCGGCTTATTCCTTGGCCTCTGAGTCCCCGTCTCACCCCCAAGGTGGCGTCTCTGGCCATGGACAGCCTCTGCCGTGGAGTGTTTGCTGGCAGCAGCCGTGAGCTCAGCGTGCGGTCCTGCTTTCCTAGTCTCTTCCAAGCTGAGCGAACCCATCGCTCTGTGTTATTGGGGCTGCTGCTGGGGGCAGGTGAGGGGAGTGTGGTTCAGGGACACGACCTTGAGGACTGCAGGGGTGAGGGACTGAGGCAAGGAAAGCTCTTCTGACTCCTCTCTGCTTCCTCCTCTGCAGGACGGAGTACACAGCCTGATTCAGGGCTTGTACGCCAGGCCCGTGCTGAGCGCTGGAGTCAGTGGTCTCTCCGAGGAGGACTGGAGACGTTGCCACAGGCTCTCACTACCCACCTGACCAGTGGAGGGGTCACTGTGCTCAGAGGCCAGCCGGTCTGTGGGCTCAGCCTCCAGGCAGAAGGACGCTGGAAGGTGGGAGAGCCTCTGGAGTGTAATGAACCTTCTGCTGGAGCTTCCATCTTTGCCCGAGTGTTTGAGCCAGGTCAGGGCTGGCAGGGCTGGAGTTGCTCGTTGTTTTCGTGCCCTAGCACTTTAAATATAGGCCTTATTTGTGGTTCTTGGGCCGTATTTGTGGACCTTCCTCCAAGACCCACTTGATGCAAGCCCAGGGGTAGCAGTACTAATTTACGAGTGGCTGACAGATAGGGGAAGGAGCAACCCACCTCCACTAAGCAGCTCAGAGCGGACACACTGGCCTGTCTGGCCCACTTCCTGGAGTAATGTGGGGTGATTTTTGTGCCAGCCACACAGGCTGTCCTGCCACTTGGGTGCCCAGGGAGCTGAGGCAAAATTCCCGTTAACTCTGTTTGTCTCAAATGTTTTCATCCTCCCAGGTGTCTCTAGGGGACAGCTGCCTGGAGGCTGACCATGTTATTAGTGCCATTCCAGCTTCAGGTAATGGGGTAGCCGCCCTCCCCTTCCCCCGCTGGGGTGAGGCCGGCTGTAGGTTTCTGGGCCTGTGCCCCTGCATTGACTACCCTGCAGGAGGCTAGTCCCAAGGAGGGCGGATGAAGTGGCGGCAGGAATGCCTCCTGAGCAGGCCTCTGCCGGCTCCCTCCAGTGCTCAGCAAGCTGCTCCCTGCTGAGGCTGCACCTCTGGCACGTGTCCTGGGCACCATCGCTGCGGTGTCAGTGGCTGTGGTGAATCTGCAGTACCAAGGAGCCCGTCTGCCTGTCCAGGTGTGACACGGGAAGGGAGACACAAGGGCCCAGCTGGAACCCCTCCCTCCTGATCATCTCCTCTTTTTCTCAGGGATTTGGACATTTGGTGCCATCCTCAGAAGACCCAGGCACCCTGGGAATCGTGTACGACTCGGTTGCTTTCCCCGAGCAGGACGGTAGCCCCCCTGGCCTCCGAGTGACTGTGAGAAGGGCAGCTTTGCCTAGTGGGGCATTCCACGGCTCCTCTGTGCCCAGTATAGGTCAGTGCCATGCCCTCTCTCTAGGTGATGCTGGGAGGTTCCTGGTTACAGACGCTGAAAGCCAGGGGCTGTGCCTCATCTCAGGAGCTGCTCCAACAGAAGGCCCAGGAAGCAGCTGCCACACAATTAGGACTAAAAGAGCCACCGAGTCACTGCTTGGTCCATCTACACAAGGTGAGTTGGAATAAATTGCCCCTTGGCTATCCACTGAGGTGTCAGAGGCAGGGACTGGTATTTTTTGTCATGACCCACCAAGTCCTGTGGCATTAGTAATAAACTCTTCTCTTTATCTCCTCTCTTCTCCCCAGGACTGCATTCCCCAGTATACACTAGGCCACTGGAAAAAACTGGGTAAGTTGGGAGAGTAGCTGGGTTGAGGACAGCCAAGGAAGTCAGACCCCCCAGCGGTGACATTGCTTTGTCCTTTCCAGAGTCAGCTTCCCATTTCCTGGCTGCTCACAGGCTGCCCCTGACTCTGGCTGGAGCCTCTTATGAGGGGGTTGCTCTCAATGATTGTATAGAGAGTGGGCGCCGGGCTGCTGCCCGGGCTCTGGGCTCAGAACCTGACAGCTGATCCCCACACCCACCTCTTCCTGCCCCTGCTGGCTGGGAGTCTCTCACCCATGAAAATAAAAATTGCTAGAGCTTGGCTTGGTCTGGTTGTTCTGTCCTCGGCACGGGGGTGGGGGGCAGAGACCAGCCAGGGTGCCTGGGGAGCAGGAAACAGGAACAGAGGCGAGGCAAAGTCCTTTATTAGAAAATATATCAAAACCCCAGCCCCTGAGCCAGGTCCAGAAGAGGCAGCTACTCCAGCATGGGCGGAAGGTCCCCAGGGAGTGGCTTACTTCACCAATGCACATCCTGGGAACCATAAATAGAATAAATATTCACAGAAGTCCTGGGAGAAGCCAAATCTCTTCTCTCCGAGAAGAGGAGGGACTTGGGGTCCAGCCCTGCTCCTACTCCAGAGGCAGGGCACTGCCAGGAGTCATCACATAAAATTATGACATCAAGGATTCACAGTTGTAAGACCTGGCAGGTGCCCCTAGAAAGAGGAACCCCCAGGTCTAGAGGAGCCCAGCTTCAGTCCAGCAGTGAGGAGAGGCACCTGCCTGTAGCACAGGACTAGTCGGTCCCCCACCTCCCTCTAAGATCAGTGAGGAGTGAGGGTGGGGAGTCCAACCCCTTTGATCCGGTTTTGTGACCAACACAGACAGGAAGAGTCAGTGTGAGCCCCGGGGGGCTGTGTGGTTGGCAGCAGGCAGAGGCCCAGGCCTGGCTGGGGGCCGGCGCTGCAGCATCTCTTGACGGAAGGCCTGGGAGGAGCCAGGTGGGTAACGGGGACCAGAGGGAATCCGGGGACCTCGAGGGTCAGTTCCAATGTCTGCTGTGATGTTGGTATAGAGAGGGCCCAGCTCTCGAGCCAGCAGTCGGTATGTGAGTGAGTTCATCCCATCTTGTGTCCAGGAATTTTGTGTACGGACCAGGAGGTCAAACCTGAGGGTCAGAGGTTAGAGACTAAGACCCAGGAGGAACCCAGGGACCTGTAGGAGTTTTCTGAGTGGAAGGAGAACCGTGGGATCCAGTCGCAGTGCCCAGGCAGTCCTCTGCCTACCTGTGGGGGTTCTCCTCATTGCCCTTGTCTCCTCGGTGCTTCACCATCTTGTAGTGCCCCACAGAGGTAGGGGGTCGAGAGATCTTCATGCCGGCCAGCCGCACCCTGTGGGGAAAGAGAGGGCACCTTGGAAGATCGGGCTGGAAGAAAGCTGCTGACGGCTGCACAGGAAGAGCTAAGGCCAGCCCGGAAGGGATGGCAGGGTTCCCTACACAGAGAGCAACTATTACCAGTTAAGCGAAAAAAGTTAATGACGTGTAGTTGGTGCCAAGTACTGGGAGGGGAGAGGAAGTGAAACGGAAAGAAGGGAACATAAAAGCTGCTGTGTCTACATCCTCAGGGCCTCGTGCCAGGTGCCCCGGGGCTGTTAGGCAGTTGGCAGAGGTGGGTTTACACCTCCCACCCTTGTTCCCCGAATGGTCCCAGGAGCTGCCCAGGCAGCAGGCAGTGGGAAGGGCAAGGAGAGGTGTTTTGTGGAAAGGGGCTGAGCTGCAGACCCGAGCTCAGCAGTCTTACTGAGAAAAATGGCTGAGTGGCCCCGCCTCCACTGCCCGTCCCACCTGCTCCCATGTGGCGGGTGGGACCCCAGCCTGGACTGAAAGGAATGCCTAGCTTTGACACACAGAAGCCAGCAGTGACGACGGTGCGGGTGTTTCACACAGAACAGGAATTCACAGAGATGTCATCCCAGAGAACACAAGGGGAAGAGGAGACAATGCATCTAGTAGGTCAAACCCGAGGATTCACACCACAGGTATGACACTGGATCAGCTGAGGCCGAAGGTCAAAGCGTTACATGTACTGAAAAAGAGTTGTCCTCATGCCAACAGCAGAGGCTTTGAAAAACGGGTTCTGGGCTCTCCCAGTGCCTGTTCCCCCAGCCCCATAGGAAGCAGGCTGGCAGCAGCCCGCACCAAGTGGAGGACTAGGCTGTCTGTAGGCCCCTTTCCATCCTAGGACCTGGGGTGCTCCAGCGTATGGGCCCAGGAGGCTGAAGGAGTGTGGGGCAGGGGCGGTGTGCAAAGCACAACCTGACGGACTGAAAAGACTCAGCAGAGGAACAGCACAGTGCAGGGCCCACAAGTGAAGGTGAGTGTGGAAGGGCTGTGGCCAGAGATGGCCTCAGAGGGCAGGGTCCAGGTCGGGGTAGGGGGGCTGACCTGGTGGCGATGTCGTCATCCTCACCGCCCCAGCCCCAGTACTCGTTGGGAAAGCCGTTCATCTTCAGGTACTGGTCAGGAGTGAGCGCTGAGACCCCTCCGAAGTACTGGGGGTATGGTAGGCTAGGGAGAGAAATGCCTGTGGGTCCCACCAGTCCTCTTGGATACCTCCCACCCACCACCCCTCTGCTCGCCTCCTTCCCCCGGAGGTGGTCTCCCTGCTTCCAGCACCCTCTCATGCCTTCTACCTGTATCCAAACTTGTTCATGGCGACAGCAACGTGCCGGGGTCCCCGGGGGTCACACACGTACAGATTGTGGTCGTTCTCCGGCAGGAGGTCCACATCGTGCAGGAACAGGCAGTCCCACTCTTCGTCACGCAGGGCCTCCCGCACACCCACGTTCAGCAGCTTTGCCCTGTTAAATGTCCCATTTCCAGCCTGAAAGACAGCAGAGGAGCAGACTGCTCAGGGGTGGCATGGAGAAGAGGGGGCAGATGTGTAAAAGTGGGAGGCGGGGCAACGCGAATGAAGAGAAAGACACACTGTCTTAAATGTTTTCATTCAACAGCACTTTTCTGAGCAGCCGTAGGTGCCTGATGCATGCTGCTGTTGCGCATCACATCCTGACCACCGACCACCACGTGGCGCAGGTGTCTGTCAGCCACTGCTCGGCCTCATTTTGGGGGCTAAGTGTCTTACTTAAGGTCACACATGGAACAGATGGTAGACCTACAATTTTAGCCCAAATCTGTCCGATTCCAAATTCGACAAAGGAGAAGTCTGGAAGGGTGTAGGACAGGGAATACCCCACATCCAATGAGAAGTGCAGGGCTGGCATGTTGGCACAGCAGAGCCAGGGATCTGCCCACACTAACAGTCAGGCCCTCTTAAAATTATTCCAGCGACCACCTGGGAGAGTGGAGTGGCATTTACCTGAGGCTTCCATACAAGAAAGAGTGTGGGGGTTGGGGTACCTGGTGGATGACGTAGATGCCGTAAGCAAGCTGCTGGCGCTGCAGGAAGGGGTGCAGGTGGTAGAGCAGCAGGCGCAGGTGATGCTCCCGGGCTCGGTGCGGCACAATGATGGCTGTTCGGGAGCGAGGCTCACACCCTGCGGGGCGGTACCTGCCCCCAGCTTCCACACGGGGATTCCTCTCCACAATCTCTGCCAGCGATGGCACTGGGCTGAAGGACACGGACACGGGACCCACTGTAGGAGGGAATGGCAAGTCGGGGATTAGAGGATCTAGGAGCAAAGAAGGACCACCAGGGACCAGGACCACCTCTGGCCCTGGTAGTCCTGGTTTGGGGCTCTGCAACCCCCAATGGCTCCCTTGGAAACCTCACAGGCCTTGAGTTCCCCATCATCGGCAAAGCTTTGGAAAGCCTGGAAAGCGAAGGCTCCTTACCTAGCCTATATTCTTACTTTAGGGTTCCCTAACTCTCTCTCCTGCCTCACAGGGTTGGAGGCCACAGTGAGGGGCTGGAGAGCACAGATAGACTTTCAACTAATGAACTACAACAGGACCCACCCACAAAGGGAGCTTAAATTCTTAATCTGAGGCAGACAGGGGAAAGCTTTGGCTCCACCCCAGAACCCAATCCAAACTCCAAGTCCAAAGGCACCCCCACCTCAACACCAGCCCACTTTCCAATTCCATCAGCCTCCAGTTCTGGGTCCCACTCCAGCCCCAACAACACTCTTGGCCTTCCCTTCACCTGCCCCTTCCTTCCTCGCTCACCTAAAAGAGGAGATCGTTCTGGACAGTAGGGCAGACCTTGAGGAGCTAGAGGGTCGCCTGGTGCAACAGCAGGGGCCCCAGACAGGTGACTGAGGTTGCTGTAGACATCATGGGGGTGAGAATAGTCGAATGTGGGCCCCTGCTCTCGGCCAAATAGGGCACTGAGGCTTCGGAAGCCCCCCAGGGACAGGTACATCATGACGGCCAGCTGGGAGCCCACAAGCAGGGCCAGCGTGCAGGGCCGCTCCAGCAGCCTCCGCAGCATCCTGGGTTGTGCGGCCTGCGGAGGGAGAGAGAAGAGCTCTGGGGGCAGGCAGGAGGGGCACAAGCCAGCCCAGAACATCGTGCAGGGGTGACAGTGGGGCCTGGGGCACAGCGAAGAGGAAACAGGCAGAGAAGACAGTCACAGAAGACAACGCAGATGTGCAACCATGCAAGGGCAAGAGGTGGGCCACAACCTTAACCGCTCACAGTCCTGCCACCTGTCACTTCCAGCCCGAGTCTCACTCTCCTCCACCCTCCCCAACCCACTCCCAGCTACTCTCGGTCCCCACCTCCAAGTCAGAGGAACCCCACATGTATTTCAGAGGCGTCTCTGGAGAACCTGCTGTCCCCACAGAAAGGGAGAGAAAGACTCACCTAGGTTCAAGCCGTCCTCCAGACCATGGGGATTCCAGGGGGTCTGGGGGGAGCAGCGACGTGAGGCATTATCTAAAATTGGAGATGCCACAGAGGACGGAGAAAGCCTCCATCCAGGCCTGCAGCTGCACTCCGGGGACCGGCTGGAACAGAACCGGGCAAGGATGACAGCCCAGGCTCGGAGGGACAGAGCCGGGGTCAGGGCGGCCGGTCTCCCGGCAGGGAAAGTGAGGGAAAGAGGCTGGAAAAAGCAAAGGGGGCGAGCAGGACGTGCTGGGTCCCGGGCCTCCTCCACGGGCGACCCTGGAGTGTCAGGTTAGCTCCATCCTCACCCAACCCCCACCCCGACCAACCTGTTTGGGGAGTGGGGGCAAGGCCACCAATGGAGGTAGTATTGCCGCGGGGGTGGGGCGGGGGAGGCAGGCAGACAGGGCTGTGGAGCGGTCTCGGGACTACCCGGGCGGAGCAGGCAATGGGCTCCTTCCCGCTCTTTGCGCGCCTGCAGCGGGCTCCGCAGGTGCAGAGAGCGTGACCCCCGGGGAGCGGCGAGCGAAGCCCGCGAGGCGCCGCGGCGCGCCGGCCCGGGAGGCGTCCCTTCTCCACCTCCGTCGTCCTAAAGGGATGGGGAGCCGGGGGGAGCACCGCACGGCACCTGTCTAGGTACCTGGGCCAGCTTACCTGGAGGGGTGCGGTCAGCGCTCCGTCGGGCGTCACCACCGAGCGCTTTCCCGGCGCCCCGTCCCACCCCGACCTTCTCCTGCAGTCGCCCTGCCTCGCCTGCGAGCCCCGTGGCCTCGGTGCCTGCTCCACCGGGACCCGCTCCACTCCAGCGTCTGCCGCCTGGGCCCCAAACTTATCGTCCTCCCGACCGCCCGCACCTGGGCCCCGGCCTCGCCCCCGCCGTCCCCCGACCGCTTACCTGGCCCACGGCTCCCCTTCGTCACCGCCAGCCTGACAGCTGGGCAGGCTTCGCGGCCGCCATCTTGGAGGCGGGGCCAGGGGCGGGGCCTCACGTCACGGGGCGGGGCCCCCGGGCCGCCGTGGGGCGGGCCGCCAGGGCCCGGGCGGGGCGCAGAGGTCGTTTCCCGCCCCTCGGGCCTGGAAAACAGCGACCGGACGCGGCTGTCCTTGCTCAGGCCCGGCACTGAGCGAGAGGCCGGCGTGTCGGGGGCGCCCCGGCACCCTGGTGCCACTTAGCGGCAGCGCAGATCCTTGCTCGGGATATACCAGCTTGCTGAGCGTTCTGGCGCACCTCTGCATCCTCACGGTATCCCGCAGGCCTCGGGAGAGAAACCGTTGTCATGAAGGAAGGAAACTGAGCGTGGCCCGGGGCCTGTGCGTGCTTTAATGTGGTATTAAAGTGGGCGCTCCATTAATACGCAGAATGTTTAGTGGCCTCCACTACCCCGTTAGCATATTGCTCACTCACTGACACTGAGGACACTGGCCTCGGCGTGCCCGCCGTCGGAGAAACTGCAGCTCATTCACTGTGGAGATGGCAGAAAGTTTTCCCAGGAGAAGTGATCTCGGGCAGGGAGCCTGAGGGACGTGTCCACAGCACATCCAGCTGCTTGGTGAGACTGTTTCCATGGAGCTGTTTTACCACTCTGCGCGGGTAGCTCATTAACACGCAAATTCTCTCCGAGGTGATGGAGGGTCATACATAACCCTGTACTACCCACATTGCAGGAAAAGAAGGTTTTGCCTTCATTTTCATATTCATTTCTGTATTCCTGATCTATAAATGTGTCTGTTCTTTAGATTTCCTTTTAAACCAGTTGTAGTATCTTCCTATCCCTTCATGAGTCAAAATCTTTAACGTGTTCATTTTTACACGTGCATTGACAAAAATTTGACCAAACTTTAGACAGGCTTGGGTCTCCCACTGGTGTGAGCTCTCTCTCTCTCTCTCTTTTTTTCCCTTGATTGACTTTAGAGAAAGAGGAAGGAAGAGTGAGAGAGAGAACTCTGAACTTTTCTTTCTTTTTTGGAACTCTCTGGGTATTGCCTAGTTGTGTTTCTGGTTTGCAATCCTGAATACCCTTAAATAAATTCGCATCATTATTTCAAGCCAAAGCCTCCTGACTCTTTTTGAGGTTGTTCGATACAGGATACCTTTAAGAACTTTTAGCAGGGGATTGACCGATCAGCTGTGCCAAGTCAGGAAGCTAGAGGACTTCTTTTTCTTTTTTTTTTAATACTCACCCAAAGATATATTCACTGATTTTTAGAGAGGAAGGAGGAGAGAGATAAACATCGATCGGTTGCCTTCCATACACACCCTGACTGAGGACTGAACCCACAACTTAGGTATGTGTCCTATCAAGAATCAAAACGGCAGCTGTTATGGGATGATGCTCCAACCAGCTGAGCCACCCTGCCAGGGTAAGGAGACTTGGATTTCTAATGCAGATCACTGGATGGACGGTGGTACCATTTAATGAAAAACAACTTGCAATAGGCACATTTGGGGAAAACGGTGGAGTTAAATTTTAGACGCAGTGCATGGAGGCACCTGTGGAGGCTCAAAATCAGAAAATCCTGGACTTGCCTACAACACCAGCTTTGAAGCCCACGGGCTGTGTGATGTTGAGCAATATACTTGTCATTTTACAGATAAACCTCATCTAAGGGGTTTTGTAATAATTAGAACTATGGAAAAGTGCTGGCAGACAACAGATATTCAGTACAATTGAATTTTCAGCACAAAATTGGTGCTGAGTAGAAACCCTGGCTTTTAAGGAACTCCCTGTGCAGTGGAAAGGATAGAAATGTGGTTCTCAGTGGCGCTGTTCCTATTAGCTGTCACCTTTAATCCCCATCTCTGCCTCTGGTCTTCCAACAACTGCCCTGCATCCTGTTTCCAGGAAATCACATCTCCACTCCACTCCACCCTGGCCACACCTGAGACTTCATCATCACCTGGACCTGCTACATTTCTGAAAACTTAAATTCTGATATGCTGGTTTTCATCACAACTTCCGGCCTTTCCACATTCTGAATAAATCCTGGGCCCCTAGTGGTCCAATCCGGACAGAAGACAACACGGTAAAAGAAATCCCGCCTTGAAAAAACAAAAACAAAACAAACACTAATTTAAAATCATTTAAATTTCTATTTAGTTTCTCCAGGAAACATCACAGGCGAGGAGAGGAGTGGAACAGGGGAACAAGTCGACGCACATTTAAATATCTTTAGAATTCTTTCTCTCCCACTCAACATATCCCACCTCAATGGTGGCTTCTCCCGAAAAAATCCCATCCACCCCGCTCAGATCCTTATGGTGCCACCCTGCAGCTTCAAGACCACTCTCTTTCCGTCAGTGCGGTTTTGCATATCTGAAAAGAACCCAGGAGCTGAGCCAGCAGAAATGCTCTCTTCCTTCAGCACCACCCTACTCACCAAAGAACCCCTGCAGCTCACCGCATCCTCTGGCAGGGGAGGAGGCCCCTCGCCAGGAACATTTCCCTGTCCCCTGTCTGTGCTGTCACGGCACCCACCAGAACTCTGGAGTCTTTGTCTTACCTGACTCAGCTACCAGACTACACACTCTCTGAGGACAGGGACCATGCCTTCTCTTTTATCATCTCCTGACTAGAACCCAGACCAACAACTGCCTTTGGGCACACATTCTACAAAATAGCCCATTGTAGATCCAACCCCAACAGTTCACTGGTGTAATTGTTCTCTCAAGCTAATACAGGAGTGGGAGGGCACAGGCAACAGGAGATCTGAGGGGAAAAGAATCAGCAGGGACACTTACTAGAAGCCAGACACAGGGCTGAGAATTCTCATCATCATGTTCTTAGGTTCTGACCTCTACATAAGGAAGGCAATAGGACACCCATTTTACAGATAAGGACACTGAGGGCCCCATCAAAGCTTGGGTTCTGTCTAACTCCAAAATCGGCATCCTTCCTGGATGCTGTGACAGTCTGTAACCCAATGGTTTATCCCCATAAATAAATGTTAAAATTAGATTACTAACTATGTTTTCCTCAGACTCGTTTCCAGGCCAAAATTCTCATCTTTTCAGCCTTTCGATGCTTACTTGCATCGACATTATCCAGAGAATGTGCTGTGTGTCTCTATGGAGTTGGACACGTGTGTGTCACGAGCGCTTGGGAGATTTGACATCCAAAGGCTTGTGCGAGGGACGCCCTAAACCTACTTCCTGCCCTCCCTTTCCTTCCTAAGGCTACTGGAGTCCCCCAGGCCTATCCCCATATAAGGTCCTGTCTAGGGAAGTTGTTCCATTGTTGGGCCTCCCTCCCCTCCCCCACTCATTCGCAGCATTTTTAGAACTGGTGGTTTCCCCCAGCTGTCAGAGAGCTGGCGAGGCTGCGCCAGTGGCTTTGGCTTCCGCCCAGCAACAATCAGTGGAAACCGTATGAGATTGGCTCAGACGCATCCTCTTAACCAATGAAATGTTGATACGTTGAATTCTAGTTTCTTAAAACCACAAGCCCTGGCCAATGAGGTACTACTGGTTCTGCCATTTACTGTCAATCTGGTGTTTAAGAAAACAAAATACTGTAATGCTATCTGCAGATTAAGAAAGGGGGCTGGGATGGGGTGGGCGTGTAAATGAGTGGCCCCGCCCACAGCACCCCCAGAAACCCTGCTCCGCCACCACCCTCACCACCGAGGTGGTGGTTGGACACATGCCCAGATTCCTCTGCTGTAACCACAGAAACAGAGAATCTCAGGGTTGAAGCAGGCCCGTCTCAGAGTTGCTGCCTCAAGCTCACGCACGCACACTTGCCTTCCCACGTCGGTTGTGCGGACTCTGCGGAGCTTCTCCAGGGACAGAGCACGTGCCGCCTCAGCCTCACTGGCCCTTCCTTCCCTGGCTCATCCCCTTCCCTCTCTTTCGCTCTAAAACCACGTAGGTACTCCATTGCCTCAGTGCCTCCGTTTTGGGTTTTCCTGCGCTGGTACCGTTTCTCCTCCTGCTCACATTATCAGAGGTCTAATTTTGCTAACTAGAGGAAACCACTCAAGATCACTCTGGCCTTGGCCCACAGCAGGCAAAGCCAGGGCCCAGCACAGCCAGCGGCTCCGTGTACTGGAAGGAAGACAGGGGGTAGCCCCATTCCCATAGGGCCTAGGGAATGTGCAGGGGGCTGTGTACACTCAGTGAGGGTAGCACACACAGCCTCCATGCCCTCCGCAGCCTGCCTGGGCCCCACTCCCAGCTCCCTACCCCCAGCTGCCATGGCCAAGTGAGGCCTCCCTAGTGCCCTGTCCTCCCCTCTGTCACCTCCCCTCAGGGTCTCCTCCTCCACCTCCACATCCAGTCCCTCCCCACATCTCCGGAACTCCAGCTACTGCCACTCAAGGCTCCAAATTCTTGCAGGGTTCACCTGCCACCCTTTCCCAGCCTGCTCCCTTCATGACACACGCAGGACTGCTCAAGCTTCTTCTTTAAAAGTAAAAAAACCCTCACCCAAGGAGACATTTATTAATTTTAGAGAGAGAGGAAGGGGGAGAGAGACAGAGGGAAACATGGATGTGGGGATCGACCCCACAACCTTTTGGTGTACAGGACGACACTCCAATCAGTGGAGCCACCGGCCAGGGTTCAACCTCTTTGCGGGAGTCACATGCTTGGAAGCAGAAATGTCCCTCGTAGCTTACTGCCCTTCACGTGGTCTACCCCTGCTGGCCGCCTGGCTCCCCCCTCAGCTCCTTCTCACCCTTCTTTTCGCCCCCCTGGCTGTCCTACACCAAACACACTTCGTTCATATTAAACTCCATTCTGAGTTTATATCAAAGGCAGGGCTTACACTGGTCCATCTGGGGATGTTGTCACTCGGGATTCACAGAGATAGCCACTCACATGGGGACAGTCTTCACTCTTTTGAAAATGCTGTAACGTCTGTTTCCAGGCACACCCTCTGGGAACTGGTATTGTTAGCCATCCCCCTCCCATACATCTGAGCAAGCCAAGGCTCGGGGTCAGGGTGTTACCCAGTGCCACCAGCTGATACAATGAACCCCGACTCCAAGTCAGACCCCCGGCCCCCGCCCCAGCTCCAAAGCGCTCTCTACCCCAGCATTTCCTCCAGACCCCCAAGTCGCACTCATTCCTAAGCACTTGTTTGTGTCCAAGTAAGTGGTTCTTGTGATCTTGCACCTTCGTGTCCTTGTCAACTGCACTCGGAGTCGAGTGTTTATTTTGTCTCATGTGACTGGGAACCTCTGGGTCAGGGACAGAATCATCCTTTCTCTCAGCCACTCCGAATCCAGGGTTCCGCCAACCAGAGGAACGGAGCCAGGGGTCAGGGCAGGCTCCGCTGAGTGGCTCTCTGCCGCCTTCCAGCAACCCCCAGGACGTGGCAGGGACCGAGAGGGAGTGACAGTCGCTGGGCGTTTTGCTCCTTCCTTGTTTACATCACTTTAATCCCCAACACACGTCCATCCGAGGGCGGTGTCATTACTGGCGGTTGAGGAGACTGACGCAGCCGCCTCTCCCTCCGAAAGGGGCACATACATAGCAGAGCTCAATTTATATTTAAAAATGTGATAATCCCTTATTCTGCGAAGACCTGCCTCACCCTCGAATCTCCTTTCCCAGGAGGTACATCTCCTCACACACAAGCACACACACAAGCAGATGCACACTCTCTCGCACGCAGACACACACAAGTCACTCAGGGTCATCACCTGCACCCTGGGTTCCTGGCCAGAGTGAGGGTCATGAGGGGTAGGGGTCAGTTTCCCCAGGATCCCTTCCTTGGGGCTAAATAAAACTGAATAAATACTAAATAAATACAACAGGCCACCCTGCTTTCCCCTCCCTCCTGTGACCAGCAGGGCCAAGGGGCCAATTCAGACAGGAGACTGCCTCCCAGCCCCTTCTACCCACTGTCCCGCCGCCAGGGCAGGACCACTGGGCAGGGGCAGGGCCAGCCTGCGCGTCCTTGTTATGGGGTTCGCCCCTCCCCACCATGTCCAGCGTAGGGCCCCGTGAAACCCCGTTTTCCCAGCCGAGTCTAGGCCCCGGTGCCCAGAAAGGGCAGCCGGGACGGTGAGGCTATTTCCTGCCGGCCCAGGGGCGCCGCCGGAGGACCTCCAGGATCTGTGCCTTGCGGTGCAGCCAGTCCTGGGGAGCTGGTCTTGGCGGCGAGGAGGTCGGCGGCCGGGGCACAAAGAAGCTGTACCGGACCCGCGCGTCCTGGGGGTCGCCAGCCACCAGGACCTGCAGTGTCAAGGGCTGGGCCAGTGGCCCGTAGCCAGCCAGTGTCTCGGAGGCCGCCTTGGCCCCGCTGTAGCGCAGGCTGACGGCCCCAGGCAGCGCCACATCGGTGGCGGAGGGTGTCAGTG
This sequence comes from Trachops cirrhosus, assembly GCA_028533065.1. Lineage (NCBI taxonomy): Eukaryota > Metazoa > Chordata > Mammalia > Chiroptera > Phyllostomidae > Trachops > Trachops cirrhosus. The sequence continues at coordinate 45,052,326 of CM052551.1, read as the reverse complement.
TGTATTCACCATTGAGGGCGTAGGAGCCGTCGGGGAGCTTCAGCGCCAGGTAGAGGCTCCGGACGCCAGGGCCGCCCTGCTGCCGCACCAGGATATGGGTGGCCCCCGCCGGTATAGTGACCACATTGTTGTATCCATACCTGTGTGGAAGGGGTCGAGGTGAGTTCAGCGACCTCCTGAATCCCCTCAGCCTTGCGAGCTTCGCGTGTGTGGGAGTGTGTGTACATACATGCGTGAGTGCACACGTGTGTGTGGAGGGCGTGTTCCCAGACCTGTGTGAGGTGTCCAGCCCGCGTCTCAGCTACCTGTGGATGTGCCTCTGCCCTCTGCCCTCTGGATATTACACCTGCTGTCCTCTCACTGAGGTACCCTTCTGAGCCTGACCTCATTGGTGGCTATCGGGTTCCCACTGTTGCTTCAGGAGAGCCTGCTGGACAGGTGGGGGGATGCCACTGTCACTGTGCACTCGGGAGTGTCTCTGCCACTAGACTCTGAATGGAGAGACAGTGCTGCGTTCACCCCATATCCCCCAGGCCCAGAATAGTGTCCAGGAAGGTAGGAGGAGGAAATAAATAGCGGATGAACCTGAACTTTCTGAAAGAGCCGGACTGCTTGCTGCATCCAGAACCATCCCCACCGCACACCATGCATTTGTCAAACTTCTTCTTGGAGCCGATGACTCGGTCACAGCCAGCATGGATGCAGCGGCCCTGGACGCAGACTGAGGAGCTGCCCGGGGAACAGGGGGTCCCATCTGCCACCTGAGGAGAAGAGGAGGAGGGATGAAAAGGGTTCCTCCCACATCCAGGGGGGCTGGTAACCGAGCAAGACACATATCCCATAGTGGGGGTGGGGGCACTGTGGATGGAGTAGGGGGAGCCGAAGGCTCCTTAAGGCAAGATCATCAGCGGGACAATGAGAAGGATAAAAGCCACCACCTTCAGAGCACTGTCTCTGGATCAGGCATTGTGTGAAGTGCTTTCTAAACACGTGTATGTAAATCTCACAACCCCAACTTGAGGGTTCTAGAGCTGGAACCCTGAGGTTCTAGAAGATTAGGAACTTGTCCAAAGGTGACACAGCTGGAAGGCAGGCAGAGAGCCAACATGGGAAACGCTCCAGGGCCTGAGCCCCAACACCCAGCCTTAAACCGGACAGCACCGGCCCAGATGGACGCTAGAGGGCAGCCTCCCTGCAGGAATTCTCCCCAGCACAGGGGTTGAGGGTGCAAGCCCACTGCCTGGGTTTCTCTTCCTCCTTCAGCCTCGGCCCTTTGGTCCTATCACAGCGAGGGAGCAGAGGGAAGTTGCTGTGTCCTGGAGGCCCGTCTAGTGAGGGACTGGCCGTCCTGAGTTGCTGAGGCACCCCCATGATTTGGCAAGGGGCCCATGCAAAGGAGGTCAGAGACTTGCATGAAAGGGCACCCGTATGCATTCTCACAACCCAGAGCGTGGGAGAGAAGAGGAGAAGCCGGGGGGGGGGGGGGGGGGGGGGG
>CM052551.1:44947066-45050331 GCA_028533065.1 Trachops cirrhosus | reverse complement strand
GGGAAGTTGCTGTGTCCTGGAGGCCCGTCTAGTGAGGGACTGGCCGTCCTGAGTTGCTGAGGCACCCCCATGATTTGGCAAGGGGCCCATGCAAAGGAGGTCAGAGACTTGCATGAAAGGGCACCCGTATGCATTCTCACAACCCAGAGCGTGGGAGAGAAGAGGAGAAGCCGGGGGGGGGGGGGGGGGCGGGGAACAAGCCAGCACTGCCTGATGGGCCACTTATCCAGCCTCTGGGCTTTGTTTGCCAAATGCCCACAGCAGACAGGTCCCATGGACCTCTGGGCTGGCCTGGCATGGCCATGGGGCCACCAGCAACAGAGGACTGACTGTTCAGTTGTTAAAGCATCATCCCCACACACCAACGTTGCAGGTTCGATCCCCAGTGAGGGCACATACAAGCATCAATCAATGAATCCGTAAATCAGTGGAATGACAAATCAATGTCTCTCTCTCTCCCTTCCTCACTCTAAAACCAATCAATTGAACAAAGAAAGAACGATAGCCAAGGGACCACTGGGACGGGGTGAGCCCAGACCCGCCGGGGCACCCTTGCCCTTACCCGTGGCTCCAGCACATAGTAGTAGCCCAGAGCCCGGGCCTGGCAGGTGAGTTTGCACTGGTCCCGGGGCGCCACCCCGGTGTAGCGAGGGACCCAGTCCATGGGCCCCGGGAAGCCCTTGAAGAGGTCGGTGCGGTGGTTGTAGGCAGCACACTGCTCTTCACGGAAGGTCAGAGCTGTAAGGGGTCAAGGGCACGGTCAGGCCCCTTGCCCCTCATGCCACCCCACCAACCCAGCTAGCCCCTCTCCCCTCCAGACTGCCAGGGGAGGGCCCTGCAGGGCAAAGCCACTGCCCTCCACTGCTGGGACAGGGCTCCGGCTGCTCCCAGCCTCACCTGAGCCCACCGGGCAGTCCTGGGTGCTGCAGGAGCGAAAGCGGGTGCGGCGGCCCTCGCAGTACTTGCCGCCATTCCGGGGAACAGGCCGAGTGCAGTCACGGGAGGAAAACTGGACACCGCCCCCGCAGCTACGAGAGCAGTCGCCCCATGGCCCCCAGGGGCCCCAGCCACCAGCCTGCGGGACCTACGGAAGGACGGAGTGGCAGGGCGGTAAGCACGGCCCCTCCTGGGCTCCAGGCCCTCCGCCACACCCCTGCCGGGGCCTCACCTGGAAGTCCTGCAGCTGGTCCAGGTGGAGGCAGCGGCCACCCATGCAGGCCTGTGAGGGCCCACACGGGGTGCCGTCTGCCCAAGGCGAGTGCTTGGTCTGGCACATGGCGTGGCCATTGAGATGGCCGGAGCACCAGAGGGCAGCACAGGGCGGTGGCAGCTGCGGACAGTGGTGGGAGTCAGGCCCGAAGGTCAGCTGGCACTGGCGGTCAGCGTCATAGTCTTTGCCAGGGAAAGTCGCAGGCAGGTGCAGGGGAGCCTCTGGTTTGTCTAAGAGACAGTGGCCTGGGAGGGGCCGGGGATGGGGTCAGAGGGGCCAAGGTGGCCCTCGAGGGTGCCCTCTGAGAGCTTGGGCTCCCTGGGGCCCCATGGATCCTAGGACCCCAACCCTAGGCCTGCAGGAAGCTTTCAATAACAGCTGCAGTTTATTGGACACTTGTTACGTGACGAGTATCGGCCAGCAGCTCGCCCAGCGCCCACAAGGCAGTGACCATTATCACGCCTGTCACAGATCAGCCACACGGGCCGAGGAATGTCCAGGCACACATCCACACTCGTCTGAAGAACAGAATGAGGAGAGCAGCAAAGCGCTCATCCTCCTACCTCCTCCGACCAAGGACAGAGCTGCTGAGTCTGCATCTCCCCAATGGCCTGCTGGCTGTGGGTGGGGGAGGGGGTGGGCGTGGTCACCCTGCTGGGCTGGCACACTTCAAGTGACAAGGCAGCTGCCTCCAGGGCCAGTGGTGGACGGCTAGGGCCCTCAGAAGGTCAGTTCTAATTCTATGGAGCCAAAACCTGCCTCCCCCACTGCGCTGTTGAATCTGGCAGGAAGTGGGAACCACACCTTGACAGCACCATTTCTCACCCCATCCCACGCTGCAGGGAGGGCAGCCGGGTCCCTGTGCGTTGGGGCAGGAACTGCTGCATCCAGCCCAGGAAAGGGGAGTGCCCCTGCTGACGCCTGCCTACCGTGGCCGTTGTCCAGGAAGTCCGTGATGAAGCGGGCACTGCAGGGGGACCAGGGCTCCTCGGGGTCCACGTGGGCCATCACAGGAGCCATGACGTGGCGGGAGGTGCTCCCGGGCCCATTCACACCGACACAGGGCTTGGAGTTGTCGTGGAGCATGTTGAAGACGTGGCCTGTGACAGCAGAGGCCTGCTGGTGTCCCGAGTCCCCGCCCTGTGCCCGCCGAGGACTGCAGAGCCCCCTGAACCCAGTACCACTGTGCATGGCCCCACCCTGCCCCAGCACCCCCTGGTGCTCTGAGGTCTCCTCAGGATGGAGCCTCACCAGAGTGCCGCCTCCCCTCCCGCCAGAATGCACCCAGGGCCCCTCCTGACCCACTTTCCTGGTAGCCAACATTCCCAGCCCTGAATCCACCCACTGCAGCCCTGACTCTCAGTATATGCTATCCCCTCCACACACACTCTCACACACAGACGCACTCTCACACTCACACACAGTCACAGACACTCACACACAGAGCTGCAGCCGGTTTCCACACACTATGTCACTTAACAGGAAAACCAAAGGCTTTGTCCACACCCAGAGCAGAGGGCTCTGGCCCTGGGCCTAGGCCTGGAAAGGAGGAGGAGACACCTCAAGACACCCCCGTCTGCACCCCGGGGCGCCCGCTGTCTCCTCCCTGCCCCGACGCCCCATACCCAGCTCATGAGCGGCAGTGAAGGCCGACTGCAGCCCGTCATCCTCCACGACGGCGCAGCTCCGAGCCGGGTCGCACACGGTGCCCACGTCGGCCATGCCCAGGGTGTCACAGGTGGAGACCCCACACAGGTCCTGCGGAGGGGGATCGCAGAAGGTGCATGAGGAACCGAGACACCGGGCCCACCGCGCTGAACCCGGGTTGGCAGGGGCTGGGGCACTGTCGGGGCGCAGACAGGCACCACCTTGCACACCTGCGGGGCAGTCTCCACCCTGCTCGATGTAGCGGGGGCCCCCCAGAGCCTGTGGGGCCCGGGGTGCTACGTGGGGGGGCCTCACCTGACGGGTGAACAGAATGGCTGTGTCGAAGTGGGCTGGGTCTGAGTCCTCGTGGGGGTTGAGGCCTCGCTGCCAGGCGCAGAAGCTGTGCAGGGTCTGGGCGGCGTTGGGCCCCACCTGCGGCCCTTCCTGGCCGGGCCCCAGGATCACCAGCCGGGTCACCACCAGGCTGACGGGGTTGCGGATGCTTGGGTGCCTGAAGGCCTTGGCCGCGGCCGCCATGACCGTGAGCAGGTAGCGCTTCAGCCCTGCGCCGTGGAACGCTGCCATCTTGTCATCCGCCACCACCAGGGTCTCCACGAATCTGCTCAGGGAAGCAAAGCGCTGCGGAGAAAGAGGAGGATCCTGAAGTAGCCTCCCACACCTTGGAAGGCGTCTCTGCTCCAGCGCCTCCTGGGCCTAGAACTCAGCACAGCGGGCTGGGCCGCACCTACCCCACCCACCAGATTCCTGACCCCCCAGTCCCTGGCTTTTGTGATGACTCTGAGAAGCCAGCTGTGGGTGCAGGGATGGAGAGGGGAGGGGGTCAGCCGTGCCCCAGTGCCCTGGGCCCACCTGGGCCCCAGAGGTGAAAAGCCACTGGGCTGCCTCTGGGAGGGGCTTTGAGCTCCCCCAGGTCTGGCTGTGGCTGGGAGGCTGGGCTGACGTGTCGGGCCGGTGTGGTTACAGGAACAATTCAGTCAGCATCTAGGGCTGGGGCCAGATCTCAGCGTGGCGGGTGTGGGGGGAGCGTCTGGTCTGGATTAAAGCTCGAGAGGGAGGGAGGGAGGGAGGGGACTTGGAATGGGAGGGAAGAAAGGGCGGAGCCGCAGGCAGCCTTGCAGTCCGGCTAGTGTGGACCAGGCGTAGGATGCCTTTCCTCCGTCCACTCCTGTCCTAGGGTGCAGTTTGCCAGGACACTTTGGAAAGCGGCATCAGAAGCCAGAAGCCAATCCCTTGGGCTACAAAGCTCACTCCTTCGGCTGGTGTGTGTGGGGGTGGGGGTGAAAATCAAATTTGGGGCACAGAAAAGAGCCAGGGCCAAGGGACTGTGAGGAAAGCGCTCTCCCTGGGGGTGGTGGCAGCTGGATGCCAGGTGGGGCTGGGTGGGGAGGGGGTCACTCCCAGCACAGGGTTTCTGACTGCCTCTGGAGACCCTCCTGGGGATCAGGGTCTGGCCAGCAGGAGGGTCAGGGCAGGGAGAAGCCAGCCTCTTCCCGAGAAAGCTCATGGGAAGAGGAAAGGCAGGCCGAAGGAGGGGAGAAGCTGAATGACCAGAAGTGGAAGTGGGTGGAGAGAGGGGACACAGAGGTCAGTGGGACAGACATGGCGGGAAGTAGCTGCAGAACAGACTCCAGGGCGTCCTACCTTGGCTCTTCGAGGGGTGGGCCTGGGGTTCTCAGGAGGGGCCTTGACGTTGCACATGGGGCCCTGGCCGCTGGCAGGACTCTTCCGGCGTAGGATGTGAGCCCCAGGCCCCCCGGCGGAGTTAGGGGTGCCCCCCTCCAGGGGCTGGAGGTGGAGTTCGGTCCCCCGATACTGCAGCACGCCTAACAGGGCTCCCCCGTCCCAGTGCAGAGATGCCACCGACTCCGGATCTCTGTTGACGGTGCCGGTGAGGTAGGTGCCTGGCTCCGCCCCGCCCAGCAGCTCGGGCGCCTGGCCCAGGTATTGCACCGTCAGCCCCTCAACCTGCACGCCCGGGTCTCGCTCCAGCTCTAGCAGTAGTGTCTCCCCGAAGGCCGGCAGGCGGTACCACAGCCTGGCAGGGACTCCCGGACCAGGCGGGACGCTGCCGTTGAGCTTCTCTGGAAACACGATCTCTTCTTCCCAGGGGAGGAGGCTGGCCGGCAGGACGGAGGGCAGGAGGGAGGTCAGCAGCAGCCACGGGAGCAGGAGCAGAGGACTGGGTCGGACTCCCCGCAGCCAGCAGCCAGCCCAGCCCCTCCCGGGACGTGGGTCTGTCCGGGACATGGCACACGGTGCTTCAGCTGGGAGGGACTGAGTCCTTCACCCTTCACACCCTGGCTTTGTGGAAAGTGCCCCTCTGCAGCCTGGGCTTGGACCAGGGCCCGGGGCAGAGGGCTGGGGGCCCTTAGACAGATGGAGAAAACTTGCCCCTTGGCTTGGGAGAGGTGCCTAGTGGCCGAGCTCCTGCAAACCCTTCTCTCCTGGGTCTTTGTCTCCCCCTGCCTCTGCCTTCCACAGTTTCTCTGGCCCCTCTCTGTGCACCCCCAGACGCTGGCTTCACCTCTGGGCCTTTGTCTCTGTCTCTCTCCTGCCCTCTCTCCCCTCTCTGTGTCTGTGGGTCTCCCTGAGGGTCCTTCCCAGACTCACCCCACCAGCTCTTTTAAGCACCCCCAGCCTCTGCGATTGGCTGAGCTGCAAGCCATTCAGCTCTCTTGGTAGGACTCAGATGGGTGTCTCATTCTTCAAAAAACTAGTTTTTGTTTTCCTTAAAAAAAAAAAAAAAAAAGGGACTTGCCCCGGGGGAGGGGGACCCCGAGCAGCCAGATGCAGCCAGATGGAGGATGGGTCACAGGCGCTGGGCCAGCTGATGACATCGCCTTTTCCCAAAACCAACGGCACTCAGCTTCTCTTTCCCTATTTGGTGGACAGACCCCAAGAGGGAAGTCTGGGAAAGGCCGGTCCACACACACAGAAAGGATCAGGTCCCAGGAGGGCTCTGGCTCCCACTGACTATGCTGGCCTGGCCTCCCTTTTCTCAGGGGTCCTGCAGGCCCCTGGAGGTGGGTTTCCAGGGTAGAGAGCCTGAATGACCAAGGGGCAGGGGAGGGAACAGTTAAGGAAGCATCAGGGGCTGAGCAACAGAGAGGTGACTTGACGTGGCCCAGCCAGGGTCAAGCACGGGGATGGGGCTGAGAACACAGTGATTAAGAAATTTACTGCCTTGCCCTGGCTGGTGTGGCTCAGGGGATTGAGTGCCAGCCTGCAAACCAAAAGGTCGTTTGATTCTCAGTCAGGGCACATGCCTGGGTTGCAGGCCGGGTCCCCAGTAGGGGGTGCACAAGAGACAACCACACATTGATGTTTCTCTCTCTCCCTTCCCCTCTCTCTAAAAATAAATAAATAAAATCTTTTTTTAAAAAAAGGAATTTACTGCCCAGGGTAGGACGAATCTGTGTGGAATAGGCACATGGCAGGGGCTGAGGACGAGGTGGGAGGGTCACCACTTTTCCTTTTATAGGAGGAGCACCCAGGGTGACACCTCCTCTTCTCTAACTGTTCTCGCCCTCAGGCTCCCCCTTCCTGAGTTACCACCTCCCGCCCCCTCCAGGCCTGGAACAGCCATTCCATCCGCCTCCACTCCACCCAGGCTCCCCCTCCTCACTTCCTGACTTCCCATTCCCTGGCCCGACTCCTAGCAGCCCTCCCAGGCTTCGGCCCCTGCTCCTACTTCCCCAGCCTCCAGTCTCAGGAACCCAGGGGCACCCCAGTGTGGGCCCTCTGAGGGAATCCCCACCTGGCTCCCTCTCCTGGCCCCACTTTGCCCTGAGAACCCAATTTTCCTGGAATACCCAGTCATCTTTTATTTCTCATTCCAGTGGAACAGGGAGAGGGTGGAGGCCACTTGCAGAGGGGAATTAGGCTATCGACCGTGCCTGAGGTGGGGAGAGTGCTGCAGGGAGGAAGAGGCAGCCCCAGGGAGAGGGAGCAAAGGACACCTTGGTCCTGGTCTGGAGAACACTCAGCACCAGGTCTCGGGAGTGGGCTCTCCTGGCAAGGGGCACCAAAGTGGGACCACGCTTGCCCACCCCTTGAGGTGGCCACTCCTTTCCCCAGGATATCCCCAGGAAGGAGGGCGCAGTCAGCAGCTCCTTCCCTTTCCCAGAGATGACCACCTGCCCCCATTCGTCCATTCACTCTCTGCCTGGTCACCTCCTGTCCTCACACCATATCCGCCAGACTACTTCCTCCCCCTCCCTTCCCACTCAGGTCGATAGTACCTGCCCTGGCTCCCATTGCTTCCTGTATCACCCGCTGCCCTGTGACTACCAGACCCACCCTTGACCCACCACAGGCCCTGACCCTGGTCCTAAGCGGAGGGGGTTGGGGCTGCAGGAGTCAAACAAAGGCTGGGAGACCAGAAGGGGCAGGGGCAGGAGGCGCTATCACCAGAGGACTCCTACTGCCCCTTTCCACCCCCCCACTCTGAGATGAGGACAAAGGGGGTGACTAAGCAGTGAGAGACAAAGGGCCTTAGAATCGCAGGCAGTGTGTGGGGGGTGCCCGCAGCAGAGAGAAGGCACAAAAGATGCAGTGTCCTAGGCAGCCCCCCAGGAGCCCTAATCCCAGTTCCAGCTCAAGTTGCCCCCGGGGCCAAACGGCCCAGAATCTACCCTGACTTCTGCCGGGCTGGTTTAGGGCAAGTAAATGCAGTTGCCCCATCAGCACACGCACTGTTCCAAGTACGAAGGGAGAGGAGGCCCAGAGGAAGGCTGGGGAATGAGGGGGCAGGTAGGCAAGGCCTCTGCCTGGCTCCGTGGGGGCAGTCCAGCCTACCCAGTGGAACAGGGAGATGTGCAGATGTGCAGGTCCCAGTCATTTCCTACAGTCAGGGATATGACCGCAGCCTTTGGTACGGTTCCCATTAGGTCAACTCCCAGGCTAGATGTCGGCTTGTCCTAATTTCTCCACAGCTAAGAATCCTGCCTCAGTCTCTGTCCTGCTCTGTCTGCCCCACCCTACTGCAGTGCTGGTGGGCTGTGGTCACGGACCCCTAGGGGCTCAGGGTGGGTGGGTAGGGGGGACGTGCAAACTCAGGGGTGGCCCAGCTGGAGCTGGGCTTGAAGGCAGATGGAGAGGACAGAACCCGCCTCTAGGGCTGGAAAGCTCTTCTTTGTCTCCTCAGCACAGAGTGGGGATCGGAGGCCTGGTGGTGATCGCATTTCTGTGGCTTTGTCCAGGACTGAGTCAGGGTCTGGAAGAAAAGGGATAGAGACCGCCCCAGATTGGAAGTGGGGTGTGAGGCACTGCTGGGTCTGGGTCTGGGTCTGAAGATAGCAGGTCGCTCTAGGAGACCAACCCTCCATCACCCCCTCAGGGCTCCAATGCTGGTGGCCTTGGCATGCTGCTCTTCCTTCTAGTAGGTTTGGCGGCGCCCTCGGACCGCCCAGCCCTAACTCGGGGCCCTTCTGCCTCAGCCACGTGCCACATCTGCAAACGAGCTGGTTTTCAAGTGCGGGGTAATTGGTAAAGCCGGGGGCTACCCCAGGAGGGCACGGGAGGTGCAGGCGGGAGAGTGCAAGGTTCCCTGGGCTCCCGCGGAGAAAGCCGGTGCGGAGCAGTGGGAAGAGCCTGCCCCAGTCGGCTTTATTCAAGCTACAGGGAGACTGAAGCGCAGGACCGGATGTTTTCCCGTGCTGCTCGGTGATCCTGCCAGCTTCCAAGATGGTGGCCGCGTTGTATAGGTAGACACGAAGCCCGTCCGGAGGCGCGCAGGCGGGGCTTCCGCCCGGCCCTCCTCCCGCCGTCCGCAGTGGGCAAGATGGCGGCGCTACGACCTCTGCGCGGCCTCGGGGGCACCGCTGCCCAGGTGCTGCGGCCGGGGGCTGGGGGCCGGCTGCCGGTGCAGCCCAGCAGGTGAGACCCAGGGCAGCCCCCCGACGCGCTGTCTCCAAGGCTGGGGTCTCCACAGCCACTGAGGTCGCTTAGGAAAGGGTGACCCGGGCCTGTGACCCCTCGCAGTCTCGGGCTCCAGGTGCCGCGGCGCCCGCCCTGGGAGAGGGAAGAGGCTCTCGAGCTCTTTCGGCCATCGGTGAAATCAGGTGGGGGGAGACCCTGCCCCTCACCGTGGAGATAGTGTCCTCTAGGAGAAACCCAAATGGTGACCCCACGCCGGCCCTGTGCGTCGCTCTGGTCAGACTTGAGCCAAGCCAAGGAGGCGGCGCGCTCCTCTGTGTCTCCCGCTGCCCTTGAATGAGCGGCTTTCTCGCACTCAAGCTCAGTGAGCTGGGGCCCCGGCCCTCGTGCGCGGGGGTCGTGTATGGAGCGATTCTGGGAATAGAAAAGGGGGTGGAACGTCTAGGGGTCCGGCTGGTTCTGTCAAAGGTACACTAAGCCGTGCGGGCGACCTGGCCCGGTTTTCTGCAACCCCCACCCCCCCACCCCCCCCCCCGAGCGAGTGGGGACAGGAGCCAGGCGCTATTCAGCCCTGTGTCTTTACCTCCTTAGGGGTGCCCGGCAGTGGCAGCCAGATGTGCAGTGGGCAGAGCAGTTTGGGGGAGCGGTCATGTACCCCACCAAGGAAACAGCCCACTGGAAGCCTCCACCTTGGAATGGTGAGTGCCCAGCCCCCAGCCTTTCTGATCCTTTTACCATGCAGTGGTACAGACTTCATACTGGTGGTCATAGCAGGCATTTGACGAGTGGAAAAGGAATGGAAGAGCTTTCCAGGAGAAAAGGAAGAGTAGGTCCCAGCAAACCCTGGAACATCCCCACCGAATTACATCTTCAGCGTCCGCTGTTCCCAGGTTTCCCCGTGTGTCCATCTCCCTCACTGGACAAGGGGCTTTTCCCACCGTTGCGGTCAGGGAACCTTCCTGAGCACATACATGCTTCCCCCGTCAAAGCCAGCCCTTTGCTTGGACTTTCTGAGTCTGGCCAGTGGACTGCCGGCCTCCCCATCGCTCAGGATTGAAACTTTTCAGTTGTCTTGGCTCTGTTTTCTCTCTTGCCCTCGGAGCCTGTGTCCATTACATCACCAAGCCCTGCAAGTCTCTCACGTTTTACATCTGGCCCTCTCTCCCTTGCTTGTTCATGTTTATTTTCTCTCAGACCTTGATTATTTCAAGAGTCTTGAACGTCTCTGGATTCCTGCCTCGCCCTCGGTCCTGTCCAGCTGTCTTGCAGTGCCATTGCCTTCATCGTCCCTGAACATTGTTCTACCGCATCAGTCATTCTCATGCCCAAGAACCATCGAAGGCCCTTCCAGCTACTTTTCGAAAACAGTCCCAGTAGCTGGGTGCTCACGTGCACTAAGTGCTCTGCGTACATCCTCTCACATAACCCTCACGACAGCCCCCAGAGGGAAGCTGGTGTGTCCCAGGGAGGTGGGAGCTGGATCAGGGACACGCTGGTGGAACTGTACCCAGGTCTGCCTGACTCCAAAGCCTGCAGTGAAGAATTTGAAAAGTTCAGCTCTAGTTTCAAATCCCAGTTCTCCATTTATCAGTGAACAAAGTGCCTGCTACGCAGCCTTACTGTTAGGATTAAATGAGGCCGCAGTTACGTGAGCCCCTCGGTGTGGTGACTGGCATATGGCAAGTCTTCTGTAACGCTGTTATTAATGACACTGCTGCCCACCAATGCTGATCCAGGTCCTTCCTTCCTGGTCCCTGGCATTGCTGATTCCACAGCTGGGAGGCCTCCTCTCTGCCTCCCCTAGTCACTTGAATTTCAGAGCCGGCTCTGGTCCTTCAAGTCCCCACAGTGCTCTTTCCTCTTAATGGCTGAGCCACTTAATCGGTAACTTATCAGTTTGAGCTGTGTTACTAGTTTCTCACATGTACTTATTTCCCAAATTAAATTGTAGGCTAATTGAGGGTCAGTCCTGTCCTTTACTAGTAGTGAGACTCGTGTGTCCAGGCCATGGCTGGCCATGGTCAGGTGCGTTTGGAGGGCAGTGCATCCTGGTGGGCAAGAACAGAGCCCTGGGGCTGGACAGGCTGAGCTCAGTCCCAGCTGTGCCACTGATGCCCTTAGCGCAAAGTCATTTATCCTTTCTGGCCTCCTTTCGCCAGTACAGTGGGGGTAACTGTAGTCCCTAATACTCACGTGGTTGTTATGAGAATTAGTTAAAATAAGTAAAGTGCTTAGAGTAGTGCTGGCCACATGGTAAGAGCCATGTCAGTATCATCTATAATAATTATTATTTTTTAAGATTTTATTTATTTATTTTTAGACGGGAAGAAAGGGGGAAGGAGGGGAAGAAACGGGAAGGAAGAGAAACATCAATGTGTGGTTGCCTCTCATGTGCCCCCTACTGGGGATGTGGCCCACAACCCAGGCATGTGCCTGGTCTGGGAATCAAACTGGCAATCCTTTGGTTCACAGTCCAGCACTCAATCCACTGAGCCACACCTGTCAGGGCACATTATTATTATTATTATTGTTTATTTTTATAGAGAAAGAAAGGAAAGGAGAGAGGGAGAGAAACATCAATGTGTGGTTGTCTCTCATGTGCCCCCCACTGGGGACCAGGCCCACAACCTGGGCATGTGCCGTGACTGGGAATCGAACCAGCAACCCTTTGGTTTGCAGGCCCACGCTCAATCCACTGAGCTACACCAACCAGGGCACATTATTATTATTTTTTAAAGGGTATTCTGAGCAAGGTGGGAAGAGTGGGTTTGTGGTCCCTGTCCTCAGAAAGCTTCAGGCTTCCTTTCCTTTTTCCCATCAATGGTCTTCCTGGAAATGAGGAAGCCAACAGGGTAGAGAACAGGGGCAGGGACAGGCTGGGCCTCGCTGCCTCTTGGGCGCTCTCAAGGGAATTGCCATTTGACTCTGCACTCTCTCCCACTGTCAGATGTGGACCCTCCAAAGGACACGATAGTGTCAAACCTGACCCTGAACTTCGGGCCCCAGCACCCAGCAGCCCACGGTGTGCTGCGCCTGGTGATGGAGCTGAGTGGGGAGATGGTACGCAAGTGCGACCCCCACATCGGGCTGCTGCACCGAGGCACTGAGAAGCTCATTGAGTACAAGACCTACCTGCAGGTGAGGGCATGCGGGGGCCTGGGCACAGGACCTGGGCATCATCAGTTTGCTGCCTCCAGAACTGGCCTGGCCCGGGTGGGGGGGCGGTGAGGGGAGGAGCCTGTTGAGGCTGTTGGGACAGTCTTGGTTGGGAGGAGAAGGGATGTTGCAGGGAATGTGTGACTTGGGACATCTGGACTTGGTTTATCCGGCAGAAGTGCTTTGCAGCCAGAGCTACACGCCCAGCTTTTCTCTGGCTGACTTGGCTGCCCCTTTGCCCTTCCTGCAGTGCCTCAGTTTCCCAGCTCTTACATCGCAGTTAGACGTCAAAGCCCGGGTCCCTGGGGGCAGGGACAGAGGAGAGAGACGTCAGCTCCCCAGGATTAACAGCTGATTCTTGTATCGTCTAGCCATTTAAGTTTGTTGTTGAAATACCCAGTGAGTCAGAATGACCGGGAGGGAGTTTGTGACAGACTCGTTTTTAGGAGAATGGTGTTGGAGTTGAAGGAGTTGGATCGGGATAGGAATCCGAAGTGTTTTTTTTTTTTTTACTGCCGTGAAGAAAGGCCTTGATAAAGGGATGATGGGTTAGGACGAACAATCAGCCAACCAGACTGATTGCGGTTCCCCAGGGAGATCCTGGCAGCAGTGGCTTCCGGCCCAGGAGTCAATGGAGTTAACCCTGTATCGTTGTCCCACGTCACAGTGACATCAGGACAAGAACTGGCTGTCCTGAGGAGTAGGTGTGTCTCAGCTCTGCCTGCTTCCTGGAAGCCGACAGCCGGGACTTGGTGTCTTGGCATTTGAGGGGAGGAGCCATCCCTACCAGAAACAAATCCCAGCTTCCTTAGGTCCCCACTTCTAGGGACAGTGACCCCTAAGACTGATGATAACCTGGAGGATGGTTGGCACTATGGTGTTTGGACCCAGGTCACCCTGGGTCACGGGACAGATTGTTAAATTTTCAGGACTTTTGAGCCAGTAGCAGCTGCACTGTTTAAGTTAAATTAGTTTACCATTTAACGTGTTATATTAAAAACCAAGGGAGGAAGCACTCAGAAGTCACCACATTTTGCTGTGCCGTGTCTGGGGGTGTCTGTTCTTGCGTCTGTGTTGGCAGCGCTGTGTGTGGCCGCGCGCGGTTGGGTCGGGTGCCTTTGGTAGGAAAACTGCCCCTGGTCGGAGTTTTCTGCCAAGGAAGCTGGCAGGCGACTCAGGGTCGCTTCCCCACGCACTGCCGCTGCTGGGGCGTCTGCCTGGCCCTGAGGGGGACCCGGCCCCTCCCTCTTCCCAGGCCCTCCCATACTTCGACCGGCTGGACTATGTGTCTATGATGTGCAACGAGCAGGCCTACTCACTGGCTGTGGAGAAACTGCTGAACATCCAGCCCCCTCCGCGGGCGCAGTGGATCCGAGGTGCGCTGGGCCCTCCCCCCTGCCCCCACCACACACACAGTCTGGCTCAGAGCACAGACCCTGGGCTCACCTGGTACTGCTCTCAGCAGGGGTCCCTGGCCCCGCCCCTGTCTCCCCCTCTCTGCAGTGCTGTTTGGGGAAATCACACGGCTTTTGAACCACATCATGGCTGTGACCACACATGCCCTGGACATTGGGGCCATGACCCCGTTCTTTTGGATGTTTGAAGAAAGGGAGAAGGTATGAGGGAAGAGTGGGAATGAAGATGTGATGAGGCAGTGGAGAAGGTAGCAGAAGAAACACAGTTGGAAGGAGAGGACACAGCCAGAACATTGGCGGGGGAGGGGCCTTTAACCTGGTTCTAGTCTAAGGGCCTCTGTCTGGAGGGGTGGGGGTGCACCACCGTGCCATCGGGCACAGGGGCCCAGGCCTGTGTCCACAGCTCCCTTCTGTCCTGTCCAGATGTTCGAGTTCTATGAGCGTGTGTCGGGGGCCCGGATGCATGCGGCTTATATCCGCCCAGGTGGTGTGCACCAGGTGAGCGCCCGGCTCCCAGCTGCAGTCGCTGCCCTGTCCTCAGCAGCCACTGGGGGGCAGCGCCAGCAGATGGGAACACTGCCCTGGCCACGGGCCCTGCTGGGCTCACTGTCGCCCTCTGTTGGGCTTCCAGGACCTGCCCCTGGGGCTTATGGACGACATCTATCAGTTTTCTAAGAACTTCTCTATTCGGATCGATGAGGTGGAGGAGGTAAGATGGGCGTCATTGGGAAAAGCCCCTCCTTCTCCCCAGGAAGGACTTGCGGGGTTTCGGGCCCCAGTTCTAAAGAGACACATTTGTTTGTGAAGTTTGAAGGCGTTTTCTTGGCTGGCAGATGCTGACCAACAACAGGATCTGGCGAAACCGCACAGTGGACATTGGGGTCGTGACCGCAGAGGACGCACTGAACTACGGCTTCAGGTGGGGCAGCAGGCTTCTCTGCCGGGGCGGAGGGATCGGGAGACCCAGGGGGAGGGGCCTCTCCTGCGGCGCTCGGAGTGACCTCTGCCACCGCGCTCTCCGCAGTGGGGTGATGCTGCGGGGCTCCGGCATCCAGTGGGACCTGCGGAAGACCCAGCCCTATGACGTCTACGACCAGGTGGACTTCGATGTTCCCATTGGCTCCCATGGCGACTGCTACGACAGGTGAGGCCCAAATCCCCCCTTAGCTCCCGGTCCAGCTGGGGTCCCGGAATGTTCCTTTCAGCTGCTTTCTTTCCTGTGTGTGAAACTGGTGCTTCTCAGCAGGGCCACGTGGCTGACACCTGGTTTTCCCCTTAGGGCGTCCTCGTGGCTTAGGTAGAACTAGCTGGGGCTGTGTCGTGTCACTGAGGGGGGGGGACACAAAGGTCAGAGGTTAGCCCTGGATTATTCCTTTGGAATTGAGACCAGAGCAGGTTCTTTTCCCTAGATTCTAAGCTTCAGGTTCCATCCCTGTTTGCTGACCCTGAATAAGACTTGCTGCTGTTTTTGTTTTGAGTCTGTTTAACTCCCACTCGTTCCACAGTCCAGAAAGTGTCTCAGAGGGTGGTAACAGAGGGAACTGCCACGGGGCCAGGCCTGCGCGAGTCAGGAGAGGGCTCAGGGACGGCCTAAGACGAGAACCAGCAGGCTCTGGCTCTCTGTGGCTGCTGGCACTCGGCCAGGGGAGGTGAGGGAGGTGCCCAGCGCCTTCCAAGTGGGCCAAGGGTGTCGCGCCTGGCCCTCCAATGGTGCCTCTGCTGGGAGCGCATCTGGTCCACTTCAGGTACCTGTGCCGGGTGGAGGAGATGCGCCAGTCCCTTCGGATCATTGAACAGTGTCTGAACAAGATGCCTCCCGGCGAGATCAAGGTTGACGACGCCAAGGTGTCTCCACCCAAGCGAGCGGAGATGAAGGTGGCTGCAGGGAGAGGAGGGGGAGGGGTGTCCTGGGCTTCAGCCTGTGTGCAGAGGCCTCCCTGTGCGAGGGGCTCACCCTCCTGTGGCCTCTCTTGCTCTGAGTCTCCCTGAGGGCGGAGAGACTTCCTGGGCTGGGGCGGCAAGCGAGACAGCTGGGAGCTGGCTCACTGAAGCGCCCTCTCCCTCTCCAGACGTCGATGGAGTCCCTGATTCACCACTTTAAGTTGTACACTGAGGGCTACCAGGTCCCTCCCGGCGCCACCTACACCGCCATCGAGGCGCCCAAGGTGAGGAGGGAGGGGACAGAAACGGCAGCGAGGGCTGCGTGGCTGCGGACGGTGTCGGCGAGGGAGGGCACGGGGCGCAGGGGAGTGTCCTCCTGTGGCAGCGGCCGTCTCCCTCCTCCCCGACAGGGCGAGTTCGGGGTGTACCTGGTGTCCGACGGCGGCAGCCGCCCCTACCGGTGCAAGATCAAGGCTCCCGGCTTCGCCCACCTGGTAAGAGCCAGTCCCAGCGGTCCTGCTGCCAGCAAGTGTGCGCAGTCGCGCCCGGCTGTGGCCGAGGTCGCCCTGCACGCCCCGCGGCCTTGACGAGCCTGCCTGACACTGCTGCTCTTGGCCCGCAGGCTGGCCTGGACAAGATGTCCAAGGGACACATGCTGGCAGACGTCGTCGCCATCATAGGTACCCGGCCTGCGGTGGGGGCGGGGGCTGTGGAGTGGGACTCTGGGGACAGAGTCTGGGCACCTGCTCTGCCCAGGACACCCTGGGCATGGGGTCAGACCTCTGCCCTGCGCGCAGAAATGGGTCTGGGCCCTGGACCACACCACTCTCTCCTCTCGCCTGCCCCCTAGGGACCCAGGATATCGTGTTCGGCGAGGTCGACCGGTGAGCGGACGGCCGCTTGCTTTCTGTGTGGAGCCTGTCGTCACTGCAGCCGGGGCTGTGTGTGTGCGTGACACCCAGCTGTCAGGCTCTCCGTGTGTGTTCTAGAGAAGGAGAAACTATAATAAACTAGCCACCTTCTGGCCCCTCTGCCAAAACATCTGGTATGTCTTTCTCAACATCTCACTGTCCCTAATTTTCATGGGAAACTTCACTGTTTGCTAACCCGGCACTGACTCCTCCGACTCCGGTCTTAGCAGTATTTCCTGTTCGTCTCCGCCCCTGCCTGACTCTTGTCCGTCCCACTTCTCCATTCCCCATTTCCTCTTTTTCCTCAGTACTCCCCGCCCCATGCCCAGCCCCGGCAGCCCCCACACACCGGTGAACCCCTCAAATCAGGGCTGGGGGTGACGTTCCAGGTGGAAGGGAAAGGGCTGTCATGGGTCCTGGGGAACCTCAGGCGTCAGTTGGTCACAGACGGACGTGTCTGTGACCGGGCTGCTGTGAGAAGGCGGGTTCGGCAGCCTCTCCCAAGCCGGGCAAGTCCCCTCTGTCTGTGGTGGCAGAGCCTCGGGTGCTGGACGACTGAGGCGGAAGAGCCCAGATCACTGTCTCCCTTAGTTGGCCCTTCCGGGAGCCGCCTGGTCTCTCGCAGGAAGGGGAAGGGGCCAGAGCTGGGGGAGGCGTGGCAGGAAGGGGGGAACTCTGTGGTCAGGGAGCTGTTCACCCAGCACAGCTGCGCCCTCGGAGCCGCGATCCCGCTTGCCGCCCCTCAGCCCTGGCCAACATGGTCCCGGCAGCGGTCCTGCTCTTACTCCTTTTGGTGGGACCAGCAGGTGAGAGGGTTCAGAGAGGGACAGTGAGCTGGGCCTCCAGGTTGGGGTCGAGGGCATGTGTGGGCAGGTGAGGCAGGGCCCATGGAGTGAGACCGGCGTGGGCAGCCGGGCCCAGACACCCCGAGGCAGGGCCTGTGCCATCCCCGGTCCCCAGTCCCTGTCCGGGTCAGTTGCCTCCTTTCTCGTCTGTCTCAGCCTTTCAGCGTCCAGATGCATGTGAGGCTTCAGCTGGTGGGGAGGGGTGTGTTTGACATAAGAAGCTGTTCTGGGAAAGGCTGCGTTTCCTGTGGGTGCCTCTGGCCTTGCCCGTTAGGAGATGACCTCTAGCTGGTTAAGTCGTATTTACAAAGTCCCTTTAGGGAGGCCAGGGTGGACAAACAGGCATGATTGCTGCTTCTGTGGGCCGTCGCTGAGGGTCTCCCCTCCTGTCAGCTGCCAACAGGAGGTGGGTGGGCAGCAGGCAATGCCCAATTCCAGAGACCTAAGCATCCGTGGGGAAACCGAGGCAGAAGCGGGAAGGTCCCGCAGAAGCCGAGGGGAAGCCTGAGCATCCGTGGGGAACCGAGGCAGAAGCGCAGTCGGTGGATCCACTCTCACTTGCTCCCGGGGGTGTTGGGTGTGCATGTTTTCAGGAAGGATGGTTGCGTCTGGGGGTTGGAGTCGGGGAGGATGGGGTTAGTGAAACTGAAGGGGAATCAGGGAAACTGAAAGGGATGTGAGGCTGCACCAGCCCGGCGGGGAAGGTAGAAGGATCAGAGTGTGGCGTGAGTGGAGGAGGGAGCCCGGCCCAAGGCACAACGGAAGGGCAGCGGCAGGCTTCTAAGGCAGAATACCTGTATTTGCCTTCCAGCTGTTGCTCAGCTGGGCCCCTAAACGTGTTCCTTATCTTCCTCGAGCCTCGGTTTCTTCATCTGTAAGATGGCGACGACATTTCTCGCCCAGGGAAGTTTTGAGATTTGTGCAACATGGAGTGCGAAAGACCATCTCTGAACACAGAGTTCTAGACAGACACCAGTCAGAGGCCCGGAGCCCATGTCCTGTGGGCCAGGGCGGATGGGGCAGGCGGGAACTCAGACCCTATTTGATTTTCTAAATTGCGCAAACTTCCTCTGGGGCACCGGGTGTGGGAACAGGGCAGAGTCCCCACACAGTCCCCGCAGGGGCCCCGAGCTGGGGTCCTTGCCTGGAGTCCTGGGGCAGGGGCGTGGGCATCCCTTGGCCTGGGAAGGCAGCCGCCCTCTCGGGGCATATCTGAGTGTGGGGGTGGGGGTGCAGGAGGCCGGGCAGCGGGGGAGATGACCAATAATAGAGTAATTCCCTTCCCGCCCTGCCCCAGCTCACATCCTTCCTGTCCAGCTCTCAGCCACAGGTCACAGGACTGAGCAGAGACACCCCTGTGGTTTCTTCTCTGAAATTTCTCACTGCCTTCCCCTCACCCTGCCCCTCCTGTCTGAGGTTTTAGTCTTCGCCCAGCGCACTCAGAAGCGTCCCCCGAGGGCTATTAGGTGCTCAATGGGGCCTGAGGAGCCCGCAGCAGGGCTGCAAGGCAAGGGCTGGGGGCTGAAGGAAGGCCTCCCGCTTCCTGTGCGTGGGCAAGTGTTCCAAGTCCGCCGAGCCCTGGGCTCGGAGTCGGGGTCCCCAGACTAGGGCGAGGGCGGAGAGGGAAGGCCAGAGAAAGGAATCCAGACGGGAAGATGCTGTGTCTTCCCCGGAGAGCTAGCTTCCTCCGCCCCGTCCGAGCTCGAGCCCCCGGACCTCTGTCCGTCCTGACGCCCCACCCCCACCCCGCACCGTGGGCTCCTTCTGTCCCCTCAGAGGCCCTGGGAGAGCCGCAGCTCTGCTACATCCTGGACGCCATCCTGTTTCTCTACGGCATCATCCTCACCCTGCTCTACTGTCGACTCAAGGTGGGTGGGGGCGGGTGGGGGCGTGGCTTGAGAGACCCACGGAGTTTGGAGGTGAGGGGGATGGGCCACTGACACAGCTTTTGCTGATGATCTTTCCTCTGCTCCAGATCCAGGTGCGAAAGGCAGCTACAGCCTATCAGGTATGGACCCCTACCCCCTGTCCCCCCCACACCTGGATGTCAAAAGGTTTGCTGACTCAGCCCTTCTAGGGCTGTAGCCTGGGGGTCTGTGGCCCCCATGAGTCTCAGGTGCTGACTTGCAAAAGCTTTAGAGACCCCCCTCCCACCTCAGCTTACCCACCCCACCACCCAGCCAAATCACAGGTGACATGTCACCACTGCTGGGTGCAGAAGAAGACCTGGGGGGGGGCCTGAAGGAGGGCTGGGTCTCTTGACACCTTGCTCCTTTGCCTCCGCAGAAGTCAGAAGGCATTTACACGGTGAGTCCCAGGCTGTCCCAGAAAGTCAGCAGAAGAGGGTGGACTTTGGGTGGCTTTTGGAAGGGCACCATCTGTTGGGGTGGGCGGGAGGGGCCCTGGGCTGGACCCAAGCTCCTGACTGTCCTCTGACCTCCACCTCCAGGGCCTGAGCCCCCGGAACCAGGAAACCTATGAGACCCTGAAGCATGAGAAGCCACCACAGTAACTGCCGACAGATGCCCTTGGTCATGTCCTCCTCCTGCTCCTGGCTCCCTGCCCAACCCTGCCATTGGCACCACGTATGCCTCCTGCCACCAATGCCCTCGGACCTGCCCCCGTGACGATGGTGTGCCCCCATGAATGGGCCCCCTGGTTCGTCCTCCCTGCCAAAGACCTGTGGTCAGACGCTACTCATTAATGTTCACGTCCTAGTCTCCCCTCGACTGTGCCCTCCCCACTTCCCCACCCTCAGCGCCCGCCGAACAATGGAGAGGAGACAACACCAATAAAGGCGTGGAGCGGACTCCAGTCATTTGTTCATTCACTCATTCATTCATTCATCAGTCACATACCTTAGCCTCTTCGAGGCGCTAAGCTGGACACTGAAGGCGCCGTTGGGAGTGAGACAGACCCCATTCCTGACCGGACAGAGCCCAAGGTCAGACACCAGGCTGTTTTGCTCGCTCAAGGAGTGAATGGCCTGTGAGGGGCACTGACTCGACCCCTGACCCCGGCCTCTCCAGTGTGGAGCAGGAGCAGGGACTCTTGTGTTGGGGCTCTGGGCACATTCAGAGACATTTGAACCTACAAGGAGTTCCGGGTTGTGGGGCAGCCTGGCTGTCCAACCTCAAAGAGTGACCAGTCTGATCGCAGTGGATGTCACGGAGTCGTGTGGGACAGTTCCCCGTGTCCATGGGCATTAGCCTGACCAAAAAGTCAGAATGCAGGAGGGACGGTGTGATGGAGGCTCGTGGGACGTTCCTAAAGGAAGGTCGTGTGGGAACAGTGGTCTTCAGTGGGCTCTGGGGAGAGAGGCACCAGCCAGGTGAGGATTGGGTGGGGGCAAGGCAAATGGGACAAGCCGGGTCCAGATGGGGGGCAAGTTCCTTGAGCACAGGACTGGGTGGCAAAGGAATCCCCCTTGTCAGGGCCTGGCCTGTGTCCAGCTCCGCCAGGAGGCGGGACACCCTGCGAGTCTTTGAATCCCACCTGAATGCCAGTCCTGCCAGGGACCCTCTCAGATCAGCCCTGGCCACTCAACGCCGAGCAGTGCTTTGCTCTCACAGTGAGTCACACCTGTCAAAGTGTGTTTCCAGCTCCTTGTGCCCTTTGCTCTGCCCACTAACCTGGTGAGGGTTCAGGCTCTTTCAAGTTTAACCTGCCCAAGGTCATCCTGCCAGTGACAGACTGAGAACTGTCCCCTCGTGCATCAGCACGTGAGATCCTGGGAAAGAAATGGAGGGAGGTGGTCATGCAGGGTGAGGGTCGTGGAGGCCAGACTGAAAGTCGATCAATACACAGATAAATTGGAGCCTCATCTGAAAGTGGTTTGAGATGAGATATGAAAAGAGAAGTGAGTCAGGGAAGGGAAGCAACTGTTTCAGAGGTTAAGCGGGAATGACTTTTCTTGAAAGTGCCTCAGCTTCCCTTACCCTAATTCTGGGATTGTGAGCCTCGCACGCCCAGGCAGCCTGCTTTCAGGTCCACCTTGATTGGATCCAGGCGTCACGGTGCCCAGCCTCTCTTGCCCCACGTGTCCACCACGCTGGAGGACTGCCAGGCCTTGAACTGACTCCTGTGTGCTGGTTCCAGGCTCCCAGGGGGCCAGGGCTACGTCAGCACCCAGATGAGAGTGGGAGGGGTGTGAAAAGTTGTCCCCGGACAGTGGTCCAGGTGAGAGCAGACCTCAGGGGAGAGTGAGCCCCACCTGTTCCCATAGGGTGGGGGGTGGGAGGGAAGGGAGGACCTTGGATGACCCCTCTGGGTTCACTTTTTGGAAGCTTTCTCCTCTTCATTGAATGATCTAGAGGAAATTCTGAGGAAGTCCTCGTTTCCTGTGACTTGCTTGAGGCCAGGGATGCAACGAGTGAATCTCTCTTGCCTTTCCCGCATTCCTCCTCAGTGCAAAGCCTCCTCAGTCCCCACTCAGAGCCACTCCTGGCCTGCAGAAGACTCCTCCACACCCCATTCCATCATTTCTGGCTTTTGTCTCTCGGACCCTTTCTCCACCCTTCACACCCAAGCCCCCTCACTGGATTTCTCTCTGTCTTCCTCCTCCTTCCTCAAAAGTGCCAGGCTCACCACAGATTGGACTCCCTTTTCCATTTATTGCAGAAACAAAGAGTGGGGAGGGAGGAGGCCTAGCCAGAGGGCGCGCTAGGGGCTAGCAGCAGTTGGCTGGGCACCCTCCTGCGGTGTGAACTCCAGGAGGTAATCAAGCAACCTCATCAGGTCACTTTGAGCCTTCTCGACCAGGGGTGTCAGCTTCTTCTGTGTATCCTCCAAGTAATCCCTGGATATGTGAGGGTCAGAGATCAGTGTGAGGGACCTGTGGTGCAGGCAGGGGCCTGGGTGGTGGTGCAGGTGAGACCCAAGACCCCAAACTTCAGTGCCCAGTCCATGCTGGCAGCTCCTAGGAGCAGAGGCAAGCCCTCCAAGGGGCAGGGGAACCTGCCCCGGAGATAGAAATCCACAGCCCAGCCGCTGGGCCCATCTGCTCACAAGGCTGGGGGCTGGGGGGACCAGGCAACCCTTCTCTCCAATTCAAAGCTCATCCTCCTTAACCCATACCCTGAGCTCCGTCATCTGTAGGACCGCCCACCCCCCCATCTTTCTCCCCAGGGTCCCTGGGCCCTGAACCCCACTTGCTGAGACTCACCTGGCCTGGTCCTGAAGCTGCTGGCTGTTGACCTTCCCCGCCAGCTCCCTGCCATACTCGGTCACGGTCTGCAAGTACTGTGAGAACAGGCTCTGCAGACTCGACTCCTCCGCCTGCCTCCGCACCAAAGCCCCTGCTCACACACAGAAACACAGGGGCCTCTTCTCAGCTGGCCCCCAGCCAGGAGTCCTGGCCTCCAGCTACCCCTCTGCCAGGCCCCAGACCCAACAGGTCTCTGGCTCTCAGTCTTTACACGGGACTTCCGGGCTTTAGGGAGGGAACGGTCTTCTTCTTGAGCCCTGTGGTTGCTCCACCTGGGCACAGAGGGCTGGCAGGTGGGCAGCCGGGAGTGAGCTCCCGAGCACGCTCACCTTCGAGGCTGCAGGCCGTGAGGAGCAGTGCCGTGAGTGCCAGCAGCTTCATGGTGGAGCAGTGGGAGGGCGGCCTGCAAAGACATGGTGGTGGGGGAGAACACTGAAGCTACCTACCTAGGTGCCCACTCCAACCTGGCATCATCCCTCCCCAGATGAAAGCCTGGTCCTCTTGGCAGGCTCCCCACAGCCGCTGCTTCCTACCTGGTCAGTGCCTCAGTCCTTGCGTCTGGGGCTGGCCTGGCCGGGGAGGCAGGGTCTATATACCTGCCTGCCTCCCCATCCCCCTGTCAGGTGACAAGGACTGTGGAGGGGTGTCAGGGCAGGGGCCAAGTTGGAGTAAACAAGTGGGAGAAATGAGGGAGGAGAGGACAAGTACGGTGGGTGGGGATGCATGGTGACGGGGTGGGAGGCAGGCAGCCAGGCCTTCGTGGAGACCGAGGGGTATCCTTTAGGCCCATTACAGGTTTGTTCTTTTGGGGTGTGGGGCAGCAGTCTTGGCTCCGAGGGTTGCAGGACGATGGAGTGCTAGTCAAGCCCTCAGCCCTCAGTAACTTTGTCCCATTATGGGTGGATTTCATCTCCTTAACCAGACCCCCCTTCATGGCAACTTGGCAGAGAGGCTTTGGGGACCAGAAGAAAGGACATGAAATGTGGGGTAGGAGTGAGGGTCAGAGGGCAGGTGATCGATTCTGTCCCTTTTTGAGTTAATGTGTGATGAGACTGCGTAGGCAGGGCCAGAAAACATGAGAGCCCACAATGACCTGTGAGTTGACCAATGAGCACGCCCTACCCTCAATCCAAGTAGGAAAGCAGCCTCTGCTCTTCCCCTGCCCCATGGGAAGTCTCTGGTAGGAAAGGGCGGCAAGGTTAAAGGATAAAGATTGCATCACCTTATCAGTTTTAGGTGGTAGTCAGCCAATGAGTTAGCAGGGACACAGTGTCCCTCTGACCAAGGCCCCATCCCAGCCCCAACTGGGAGGAAGGGGAGTACATTCCTCAGGCCCAAGGCATTCGGGTGGTCAGCATTTGCATCTTTCATCCTTTGGCCCTTAAAGTGTAGGCAGGACATTCCTGAGAGATGGGTTGGACATTAAGGACCAGTGAGGGTGGTGACCAGAGCCCCTGACTTCCGGCGGAGCCCCTGCCACTGGAAGGCATCCGCTGACTCCTGCCCGGCCCTGGCGTGGAGCGCACTTTGGGGCGGGGTCCGTGGACCTGGGTTTTATCTGCCAGCTCTGCCTGGGGAATCAGGGAAGGAAGGATCTGCTACGGGGCGGCTGGGTCAGGGCTCAGTTGTGTCAGGAGCGAGGCTGTAGCTCCTGCTCCTCCAGCCCAGGCTCTCACCCCGAGTCCCACTGCGAGAGGAGCAGAGAACTCGGGGAGCCGTGGACCTGCAGGAGGGATGAGCAGCGCTCAGAGCACCCTGCAAAGGCTGGGGGAGGGGGCCCAGGGGTTCATCGGGTGGGGGACCGGAGGGGCAACTGAACCCAGGCTCGGAAGAAGTCCTCCTGTCGTTCCCTCTGCCACTCTTTTCAAGAGGCAAGTCTCCAAGCTGTATGGCAGAGGGAGCTTCAGCGGCCCAAGCTCCAAGATGCTCCCTCCAGAGCCCTGCACACTCCCAGGTCCCTGGACCTCTGACAGACGGGGTAACCCAGGCCGTCATCGCCGGAGTCAGGTTCGGGAGCGGCCCTCCAGCCCCGCAGCCCCCGCCTCGCCTGGGCTAGAGCTCTCTGGACGTGGGGCCTGCCACTTTTCTGCTTCCTCGTCTCCTATTGGCCCCTGGGAGGTCGAGGCTGCTTCTGTTTAATAGATTGGGAGGGGCCCAATCTACGGAGGGTCGGTCTTTAAGGGCTTTTTTTGCCCGGCTCCAAGATGGCGTCCGTGACCACGCCGAGAAAGCAGCGTGAAGCCGCAGTTCTGCCATCACTCAAGATGGCTGCCCCCATCAAGATGACCGGGGTGTGCCGGGGGGAAAGGGGCAGCATGATGGTCTGAGACGGTAAGGACTACTGCTTCGTTGAAAGCCTCGCCCTGAGGCCTAAGAATGAAGAGTAGAAAGACTAGGAAGCTGGGTGAGCTCTGTGGTGGGGCTAAGGTTAGATAGTGGGGGGAGGGACGGGGTGACAGGTGGGGGTGAGGGATCAAAGATGGGACGGGGCTGTGCCTGGGATTCGATCGCCCCACCGGTGCCCTCCCCCGCCTTCTCGTTCCAGGGCTAGTGTCGGGTCATGTGGAAGATTCGGGGCCTGGGGAGCTGGATGATGGGGGGTGGGGCCCGCGCGGGGTAGAGGGAGGAAGAGCATCCTTTCCTGGGCTCAGCCCGGCCCCTCCCTGTCCTCTGGACTGAAATGGGGAACACCTTGGGCCTGGCCCCGCTGGGGTCTTTGCCCCGCCGCGGCCCCCGTCGAGAGGAACCTCTGCCCAACCCCGGGAGCTTCGATGAGCTGCACCGCCTGTGCAAAGGTGAGAACTTGGGCATTTGGTGTCTCAAGCTGGAGGCGTGGAGGAGGGGAGGGTCTTGAGTGCTGGGTGTGCGGGAAAGGGGTGATCACAGCTGCTGAGGTAGGACCAGGTGCCCCCAGCGGAGCCCAGCACTTGGAGTGGAGCGTTTTGCTGCAGGATGTGAAAGGAGGTCAGTTCCTCCAAAGCGCTTGCTGTGGGATGGAACCGGGACTACTTCTTGGGGGAGGGGTTCCTTGTCTGTGCTTACTACCACCCCCCCCCCCCGCCCCCCGCACTTCCCCCTTACAGATGTATTCCCAGGACAGATGGAGGGAGTGAAGCTCGTGGTCAACAAGGTTCTGAGCAGCCATTTCCAGGTGCTCCCACTTCTGTGTTCCTCCCTGCCTGTCCCCTCGTCTTCTTCTGTCCTTTGTACCCCTGCCTCAGCCAGGCCCCATGGGGTAGAGGAGCAAGGAGGGGGTCTTTAACTTCCTTGGCCTGGGACTTGCGGCCTTTACCCAGGTGACCTTCCGTATATGTGGGGATATTTGGGATTCTTAAAAGGCCTGGGTGGGCAGCTGTTGAAGGGCGAGACGGGATGGAGACGCTGTCCTCCACTGGCTACTTTTTCCTCAGGTGGCTCACACCGTGCACCTGAGTGCTCTGGGCCTGCCTGGCTATCACCTCCACGCAGCCTACGCAGGGGACTGGCAACTTAGCCCCACTGAGGTGAGGGTTCCACACACCTGGGCCACCTCCCTAAAAGCCCGTCTAGAGGAGGAGGAGGAAGTGTGCAGTTATGGGGAAGAAGGCGCAGGGTGCCTACCTGCTCCGCTGGGTTTCTTCGGAATGGCAGAGGGTAGGGACCGGGTGCTGAGCAGGAGCGTTTCTTCTCGGTGCCCCCAGGACTCGGGCCAAGGGGACCCCAGCCGTGTGCGCTCTTCAACAGGTCTTCCCCACTGTGGTAGGGGACTTGGACAGCAGCGGAAGTCTCAACGCCCAGGTCCTGCTCCTCCTGGCAGAACGGCTCCGAGCCAAGGCTGTCTTCCAGGTGACCCGTGGTACCCGCCCCAGCCAAGGGTTTCCTTCCTCCGTCAATGTCCTGCTGGGGGGCTCCAGGGCAGAGCAGAAGCAATGGTGATCCAGAGACGAAGGGACCTAACTGCTCGCTCTCGCCACACAGACGCAGCAGTCCAAGTTCCTGACGTGGCAGTTTGATGGCGAGTACCGGGGGGACGACTACACGGCCACGCTGACTCTGGGGAATCCTGACTTGATCGGGGAGTCGGGTGAGAACTCGCGTCAGGGCTCTTTCTGTCTTGGCCGCCCACTTGCTCGCGTTGGCGATGCCCCTTCCTCATCTGTGCGGCTCAGGGATTAGAAAAGAAACCTCGGGGCCAGGCCGGGGTGGGGCTGCTGGGGCACAGGGGCGGGCCGCCGTTGTGTCCCCCAGGGCTGACTCCGTGTCCCCCGCCCAGTGATCGTGGTGGCGCACTTCCTGCAGAGCCTCACTCATCGGCTGGTGTTGGGAGGAGAGCTCGTTTATCACCGGCGGCCAGGCGAAGAGGGGGCCATCCTGACGCTGGCTGGGAAGTACTCGGGTATGGGGTGAGGAGGAAGGTGATGGGGAGGGATATGGGGGGCGTGGCTGGGCTTCCCGGCCGGCGTCCTGCTGCCGCGATGCGCCTTTCCTCATGCCCTTGGTTTTCACAGCTGTGCACTGGGTGGCTACGTTGAATGTGGGATCCGGTGGCGCCCATGCCAGTTACTACCACAGGGCAAATGAACAGGTGAGAAGATGCATTCCCCCGCCACCCAGCATGGCAGTCGTGAGCTCTGGCCCACCCTGGACCTCTACCGGCCCTTCCGACCCGCTGCCCGTCCTGTCCACGCTTCACACACATTTCATGCATGCTTCCTCCTGCTGACCTCTGTCAAGCCCCTGCAGTCTTTCCGGACAGAGAACCCCTCCCATCCTTGCCCTCTGGTGGTCCTCAGGTTCAGGTCGGAGTGGAGTTTGAGGCCAACACCAGGCTACAAGACACGACCTTCTCCTTCGGCTACCACCTGAGTCTGCCCCAGGCCAACATGGTGTTTAGAGGTGAGGGCGACTGAAGCAACGCTTGAGGGGGGGCCGGCGGGGGGGCGGGCGCTCTGCCTGGCTTCCGCAGACCCCTTCTCTGAGCCCGCTCCGTAACCTCGCCTGCATCCCCTTCCCCGCAGGCTCGGCGGACAGCAACTGGTGTGTGGGTGCGGTGCTGGAGAAGAAGATGCCCCCGCTGCCTGTCACCCTGGCCCTCGGAGCCTTCCTCAATCACTGGCGCAACAGGTTCCACTGCGGCTTCAGCGTCACTGTGGGCTGAGGCAGCGGCGGCCGCCGCCGCCAAGTCAGTGCCCCAGGGCCGGAGACCGGGCCCCTCTCCAGAGCCCACCCTGCTGGGCGACCCACAGGTCCCAGGGGCGAAGGTGGGGGCAGGACCATGCCCTCCTCAGAACTGGAGCTGCCACAAGGGAGCTGAGGAGGCAGTGGTTTGAGGACCCCCCTGCCCCCAGCCTGTGCCCGCTGTCCGCACTGTGGCTGTGGACTGAGGGAGAAGGGCTAAGGGGTCCGTCCGGCTCAGTTGTCTCGCTCACACTCCCCTTCTTCATGTCCCTGTGGATCAAAGCTCCTCCCCTCTTCCCCTTCAGAGCAAACCACTCTGCATGGGACTAGCGCCCACCCTGTTCCCCGTCCCAGAGCCTTCCAAGGCCAGGATCCAACTTGACCTCAGAAAGTGGGGCCACGCATTCGAGAAGGAGCTGCCTCCTTCCCTGTCTTTTGTGCTTCCAGAGAACGACTTTACTCCCATGGCCACCCCCTGCACCCCCACGACTGTGTGAAGAGGCAGTTACTGCCATAGTGGTTCCTTGGAACCATGGGGCTCCCCTTCTGACCCTAGCCTCTGGCCCTCACATTGGCCCTTCCCAGCCCCGTTTGTCCAGGTGGGCTGGGAAGGCAGCTGCAGATCTCCTGGATCAGGGGCGTCCTGGCAGACATCCCTGGCTGTGCTGGACCTGGTGTCCGTAGGTGCTGCTGATGCTCTGGGGCACAGCTAACAGGCCCAGCAGCTTTGCAAACAGAAACCTTTGCAGGAGGAAATAGTGGGGTCACAGGGAAAGGAAGGAAATACAGCAGCTGAGAGTGTTTTCCCGCCCCTCACCCCCCAAACCCTCCAAACTGCCCCTCAGTGAAGCTAGGTCTGACCACCAGAGAAAACCATGTTCTAGGGTGACAGATTTCTCAGAGGTTCCAAAGGTCCCCAAGGGGCCTCTGACACTGTCTTCGCTCGCCATGCTGTTTTTCTTGAACCCAGAGCTCTGAGGGCCCCATGAGGAGGAAGCCCCAGACTTAGCGAGAACTTCGACTGTGTGGAATCTGAGGGTCTGGCCTTCTAGAGCAGGTTCTGGAAGGTGGGTGTGTCCTGCGGGCTAAAACACCCTTCTCTGGGCAGACTGGCTTGTGGACAGGTGGGCAGCAGCAGGGGCGGGCACTCAGAGGCTGGAGAGATGGATGTGGAGCCAGGGGCTTTGGCTGTGAAGCTGTGAATGAGCATCACCTCAAGGGCATGAGAAATGGGAGGACTGCCCCAGTGAAGAGGAGGGCAAAGGCCCCAGAGAGAGCGTGAATCTTCCCGAAATGATGCTTGTCTGGGGAGGTTGGATGGGGGAGGGGAAGGGACCCGTCAGCCTCAGGAATGCTGCGGTACAGACTGAGCAACTACTTCGCATCTCTACTGAATAAAAAACCTGGAAAAAGCGAGCTGAAACAGCAGCAGGAGCGGTGTGGGTGCTGGAGCGCGTGGACAGGAGGGAAGGAGTAGACCCCAAGGGACCTTGGCTCCCAAAGGAAAGGGCAGAAAAGCACCCATGCCGAGCTCAGTGTCTCCCCAGCCCCTTCCTCACCTGGGGCAGCCTCCAAGCCCTCAGTCCCCTGTACGGACCCGGATCCTGGGGCCAGTCTGCTGGATTTGCGTGTAGCTCTGCGGAGCCAGGGCACTCTCCTGCAGCTGGTCAATCTCCTCCCTCTGGGTGACCCCGCCAGTCTGCAAGAGGGAGCAAGAAGGCCAGGTGGGGCTGGGTGGGCCTGCACAGCGCCCCAGGGGGCTGAGTCTGGGAGAGGCCTGAGGTGCAGGTTGGAGGACAAATGGGCCTAGGGTGGATGGTTGCA
Organism: Trachops cirrhosus; assembly: GCA_028533065.1. NCBI lineage: Eukaryota > Metazoa > Chordata > Mammalia > Chiroptera > Phyllostomidae > Trachops > Trachops cirrhosus. The sequence goes on along the minus strand of CM052551.1, from coordinate 45,021,181 downwards.
AGGAGCTGGGAGTTGGGCAGAGGTGTTGAGAGAAACTTCTGACCTGGGGGCTGCTCAGCAGGAGAGGAGAGAGGGTCATGCAGCCAGGAGCACGCACGCACGCAGGCTCTCAGAGCCACAGCCACCTCGATGCTCTGTGGAAGCGAAAGAGGAGCTCTCAAGACCCTTTCTGCAACCACCCTGGGGAGAGACGAGGCTCAGGAGCCTTCGGGCCCCTTGCCTGGAACCACACCACGAGGACACACGTCCAGTGCTGTTCCCACACCGTCTCACCGCGGGCTCCACGGCCTGCTGTGCAGCCCAGAGGTGCACGGAGGAAGCTCTGCCTGGAGACAGAAAGTGGTGCTGAGTGCACGCGACAGGTCTCGGCCTCTGCTGGCCTGAGAAGGGAGACCTGGTCCTGCACGGGCAGGGCACCGTGAGGGCAGGACACAGAGGACCTCCTGCTTCTGACTGAGACACAAAAACAAAGTGTCCTCAAACAAGCCTGGTGCCTGGGAAGGCTAAGGGGTGGGTTAGCTGGGTCAGTGGCTCATTGTGTTTTGTTTCTGTTGGTGGGGGTGGGGGTTATAAGTTACTGCAGTGTGTTCTTCCTGAAAGGTAGGGAGGGGTCACACACTGGAAGTGGGGCAGGTCCTTGGCGAACTGGGTGACGTGCTGTACTGCAAAGAGGAGCAGTGTGGGGACCAGGGTGGGCATAGCAGCGCGGGGGGTGGGAGGACAGATGGGCTAGGGGCTGCAGAGGTCACAGCTGAGCGAGGCCCAGGGTCGAGGCTGTCCATTTGGCCTCCCCAGCCTTGGAGGGGCCTGGGGCTGAGGAGCCTGCCTCGGCTGCGTCCTCAAGAAGTCCTGTCCTCTGAATTGGTGCATGACACATGGCCCTCTCCCTCAGCCTGTCCTCGTTGGTCACCCTTTGGGTCACCTTCCAGAACAAGTCCTGTAGGTGCTCACCCCAGACTGCACAGACTGGTCAAACATGGGGCCCTTGTGGCGGTGTGGGCCCCCAGGAGCGTCTGGACAGGCTCTTTCTGCTCCTTCCTTGGCTGCTCAGGGGCTGGCTGTGCCAGGGCTGGGCCTGCTTCATGCACTGCAGGGCCAGGGCTACTGGAGGCAGGGTCACTGTGCCCACGCGAGAGACGTGACAAAGCTGTGGATACCAGCAGGGGGCTGCCGGCCTCTGGTCTCGACCCTGGACAGCCTGCCCGGTGAAGGGCGCAGGGAGGGAGTCCTGAGGCCTCCTTAGGCTCCAGGTGGCAGGGTCCTGCCCACATTCCCGAGCCCGTGGGACTCGGCGGCAGAGAGCAAGGCGCTATGCTGGCGACGGTGTGCGGAGGCCTGGCCTCCAAGGGAACACTGAAGAGGGCGGGCTCTTCATACCTAGAGCAGCATCACCTTGTGTTCAGACAGCGCTGTGATTTCAAAGGCTGTCTGGCCAAATCTGGCGGGATGAAGCAATCCTATGGGTAGACACAGAATTTGTTACCCATAGGTGTGATTCTTGTTTCTCGGAAATGTGAACAGGCTGAGATTCCAGTGACAGGTCCAAGGTCATGGAAACAGCAAGTGTTAGGGTGGCAGATGGGTGGGTGTGAACACTGGCTACAGCTCTTAAGTTGAGTGAACTTGGGTGAGTTGACTTGTGTGGAACCCAGTTGCGCCATCTGTGGGGAGCATCGCCTCATCACCTGGTGCACAGAAAGAGCCATAAGTAATTAATTCAATTATCAAGTATTTTCTAAGCGACAGGCACCATACGTGAGATAGAAGAGAAGAAGCAAGCCGTGCTCAGTCCAGGAGAGCGTTCCGGAAGAGTGAGTGGCCAGGGCAAGCACAGCGGCACTGAGGAGAGTCCCAGGGGTGGCTGCAGGCAGACCAGAGGCTGGGGTGCGCTGAGCAAGGGGCACAGAGTCACAGGAGGCGGCATGGAGGAGCTAGACGTGGGATCACAGTCCAGAAGGGAGATGGAGGTTTTGAGCAGAATGGTGACCTCATCTTGCACGTGCCAGGAGCTCACGCTGCTTGCCGTGTGGGGAATGCTCTGTGGGAACAGGGAGAAGAGAGAGACGTGGTCTGGGGATTCCTGGAACGGACGGGAGGGGCCCACTCACTGCTCTGCTTCCTGCCGGCCTCTAGGCACTTTCGCCCCCTGCAGGCTGGGCAGAGGCACCTCTGGGCCTGGGAGACCCTGCAGCTCCCAGCAGAAAGGCAGCTGTTTGTCTGGGAGAGGCGGAGACATGAGTGTGGGTATGTGAGGGGCCCGATGACTTCGCTACTCTGAGCTGTGCCCACGGGCCCTTCCGGGTGGACGTGGCGTCTGCCCTCTAGCACTGGCACGGAGGCACAGGCCACTCGGGAAAGCCTGGTGCTCGTGACTGAGAGGTTGTGTCCATGGGTTGAACACCAGCCTTCCCTCCATTATCACACCACCTGTAGCGAGGAAGTCGGTGACTTGTCGAAAGCAAACCGCAGCGTCAGGCTCCAGATGTAGGAGGGATGCAGCTGGACAAGCTCGGGCAGGCGGCAGGGCTGTTTCCCCTGGGGAGGAGACTCACCCCCACAGCCAGAGCTCGGAAGTGATAGCCCGTGGCCTAGTGCCCGCCCCAAACAGTCCCTCGGTCCAGCGTCCCCACCGGCCATGACTTCTGGTGTTGAGTTGACGGTCACAGCCTCTGAATGTGGGAAGGGTGGCCATCTTGTCTGCTCGAGCCACCCTTGACCTTCTTCCCCCTTCTGCAGAGCATCTTCCTGGGCATGCCCTGGGCCCGGCCCCTGCCTAATCTGTATTTTATGGTTTTCGGTCTCTGGCCCCCAGAAGAGTTTCTGCCTTCTCTTAGGTGTCATGTCACCTGCAGGCCAGAGAATCTGGTGTGGGCTGCGCTTCCCGAAACTCCCGCTCTGCCCCTGTGTTCCCCTTGATCTCAGGAGCTGCCTGGAAACCTGCCTGGGTTTGGAATTAGGGCTTACGGCCCCCAGTACCTGGAAAACAAGGGACTGCTGCTGTGTGTGGCCTCCAGTTGCTCTCAGACTGCCTAGAAAGGGCGCAGCCTCTGGACCCAGGGCAAAGGCCTGGGGGAGGTTTTCCCAGCATGCCTGTGGCGCTGCTTGCTGGTACACGGGGAGGGACCCTGGTGGGTGGGGACCTCATGACTCATTTCAAGCTGCTCCTAATCAGACTGTGGAGATTTTTGCTACTGCCGAGCTTCAGGCTAGATTCGCAGTCTGTATGTGGGTTCTGGGCGTGCCGGGCAGAGAGGGGAGACAGCAAGGTTTTTTTCATGCATGATGTCTAATGGACGGGTGTGACAGTTACACAAGGCTCCTAGAAGGGAAGCTCTGAGAGACTGGGGTCTAATGAGGGCCCTAGGCCGAGGTCCCACTTCCTAAGTAGGGAGGGCTGAGGACACACTGGTCTCTGATAAATCAGAGGCAGCTGGGTTGGCCTGGGACTCCTGTGCCAGAGCATCACTTTCCTGCACTAAGAGGGATCTTGGACTCAGTTTAATAGATGTTGCTGTCTTGAAGTTCTTTTTTTTTTTTTAAAGATTTTATTTATTTATTTTTAGAGAGAGGGGAAGGGAGGGAGAAAGAGAGGGAGAGAAACATTAATGTGTGGTTGCCTCTCATGTGCCCCCTACTGGGGGAGCTGGCCTGCAACCCAGGCATGTGCCCTGAGTGGGAATCGAACCCTTTAGTGCTCAGGCCGTCACTCAATCCGCTGAGCCACACCAGCCAGAGCTGAGTTGACTTTTTTAAGGATAATGAGGACTGGGCTAGTTCAGGCAGAGGGTGCAATCAGAGAAGTCCCAGAAACCAGGCAGAGAAAAGTGGATTTGATAGAACCACAAGCAGGCCTTTCTTGCTGGAGTGTAACTTTTCAGGCAGGGAGTAGTCGACAGGAGAGAGGTCTGGGGGTGGGCAGGGCCCACTTTCTTTCTGTCACCCCCTGTCCTTTCCGTCTCCTGACCTGTGCCTGCCCGCTGCCTCTTAGCTAGTCTGGGCACCCATCACTTCCCACTCATTATGCAGTCGCCTATTCATCATTCTTCCCGTTACCAGCCTCCTCTCCTGCAACCCATCCTCCATGCTCTCGCTATTTCTAAAATGCACATTTAATCATGTCTCTTCCCTGCTTAAAATTCTTCATTGACTTCCCATCGCCTTCAGGATAAAACCCAATCTCTTCAGCATGACATGCAAAGTCCTTTGTGCTCGGGCCCCTATTTATCCCTCTGACCCCACTTCCCTGCCTGACCTGACGCCTCACACTCTGGCTCTAGACGTGCTCAAGTCTTAGAGCTTCCTGAACATGCTGTGCTCACTGACCTCCAAACATCTGCCCTTGTTATTCTGTCTGGTGGGAATCTTCCCCTGGCCCCTCCCTGGGTTCTCCCGATCTGACCTGCTTGCCCTTCAGGCCTGAGCAGAGGGTCACCTCTGGGGCTGGGGGAGGGGGGTGGGGTGGGCAGGGTCGGGGCTGACAGCAGAGCTGCGCCTCCGCACACACACACACTTGCCACAGCACCCACACATTGCAGAGCAATGTCAATCACCTGTGAGTTGTCAAAGGCTTTTATTTTTGGATCTTCAGGGTCTGGGCACTCCTGGCACATATAGTGAGTGTTTATGCAATTTATTTATTTAAAAAATATTTTTTAAAATTTATTTTTAGACAGAGGGGAAAGGAGGGAGAGAGAGGGAGAGAAACATCAGTGTGTGGTTGCCTCTTGTGCGCCCCTCACCGGGGACCTGGCCCACAACCCAGGCATGTGCCCTGACTGGGAATAGAACCAACAACCCTTTGGTTCGCAGGCCAGTGCTCAATCCACTGAGCCATACCAGCCAGGGCTGTTTATGGAATTTATAAATTAATGGGCAAGGGTATGAATTAAGGTCTGATTCCAAATTCATGCTCTTTCCATGTGGCATCATGTTATTACCGGTGCTGCAGTCATTCATTCAGCAAATGTCTAACAGGTGTCTGCTTTGTGCCAGGCATGTCCCAGTGACGTGGGGTCCCGGGTGTCACCTGGATACGTTCCTGTTCCCTTCAGGAGCTTTCTTTCCTAGCCAATTATCCTTTGCTGCCCTGCCTCTCTGACCAGATACTCATTTGTCTTCTAGTCTGATTCCTGACTCCTTTCTGACTTGTGAACCGCTCCTACCTACTGTTCCTATCTGCCATATTTGCTTTTGACATGAGGCGACCTCACTCAGGTGTCCACAGAGTGGAATTTGCAGTCTGGGTCTACTGTGCCCTGTGTGCCCACCCCGAGGTCCTGGCACAGTCACTTCCTTGCAGTGTTCAGGCTTCCTCCTTCGCACTTTGTAACCTGGTTCCAATCTTCTTTGTCTACATTTACTAGTGATCTCTCTCAGCCTGTTGAATTCGATGTGCTTTCTCTTCTGTTTTCCCCAATCTACCTCCCTGCTGCTTCCACTCACTAATAAGGTTGTCTTCTTTGAAAATCTTTTTCACTAGCCTCTATGATGTTACACATTCCTGGTTCTCCACCTTTATTCCTACCAGTTCTTTTTCTCTTTCTCCATTATGGAGTCTCCCTTCTTCCTAAGCCTACCAGTTAGGAAAAACTATAGGCTTTTCTCTAAGGCTCCATTTCGACCGCCCTGCCTTTCTTCCTCTATGTTTCTCCCTGACAGTCCATCTATTCACAAGGCTCTGGTAAAATGTAAAAATAGCTGACATTGTAACAGCACAGCTTACAGCGCACCGTTACATTTCTGATTTCAGTCGCCGTCCTCATTCTGGGTTGTGAATGTCTCCAAAACCTACAACCCCAGTCCCAGGGGATCTTGCTATTCTTAGTAGTTTCTTCTGATGCCTGGTAAGGGTAAATCTCATTCGATTCCTTTTTCTGGACACTGACTGCACTTGCTCGGACTTCTGCCCAGCACCTGTGGCAGTGCAGCACCTGTAGCAGCACTGTGCCTTCGCATTCACGTGACCGTCTCTCTCCTCCTGGACTGTGCGCTCTGTGTCCTGTGAGTCTCCTCTTCCCGGTGCCCAGCGTGGATCCTGCCCACACCGTGTGCTTCACAGCCAATGCATGGTTAAAGACCTTCCAAAGTCTCTGGTCCTGAATTCCAAAAGTCACTTTGAGTCCTCTCCTACACCTTGTTAGTGACCAAGTCTTACTGGTTCTTTGTGCCTTATGTTTCTCCAAGTCCCTTCTCTTCTGCTGTCATCACTGCCCTCACCCAGACTCTCACACGTTGTACAGTGACAACATCCCTGTCTTGTCTTCCTGCTCTGGCTGTTTCTATTGTCAGATGAGTCCTGTGTTTCCCCAGTAACGATAATCTGAAGATGGTATTTTTATGAGGGTCAGCTTTAAGTTCCTTATTCTGATACATCTCCCACAACTTCCCCATCCTCAACCTCAGTCTCCTTTCATCATTTTTCTCTTATCACCAGATGCCAGATAGATCCGTCTTTTCCTCCTCCTTCCCTTCCACCGTTGGTCTAAGTTTTACCCTTCTTTTAAGGTCCAACCCAACCCCATTTTCCCCAGGAAGCTTTTAAATCTTCTGGCCGTGAACAACATATTTCTTCTTGGACCTACTAATATTTAGTATTATATAATTTACTGTTGTAGCATACTTGGGTACTTAATCACCTATTGCAGGGGTGGGCAGTCTGTGGCCTGTTAGTCAAATCTGACCTGTGGCCTGCTTTACACAGCCTTTGAGCTAAGATTTTTTAAAAAATTTTATTTATTTATTTATTTATTTATTTATTTATTTATTTATAGGGGAAGGGAGAAAGAGAGGGAGAGAAACATCAATGTGTGGTTGCCTCTTGCACGCCCCCTACTGGGAACCCAGCCTGCAAGCCAGGCACTTGCCCTGACTGGGAATCAAACCGGTGGCCCTTTGGTTCTCAGGCTGACATTCGATCCACTGAGACACACCAGCCAGGGCTGTTCTTTCAAATTAAAATTTAAAAGAAGCCCTGGCTGGCGTGGCTCACTGGATTGAGCATCGCACTGCAAAGCAAATGATCTCCAGTTCAGTTCCCAGTCAGGGCACATGCCTGGGTTGCAGGCCAGCTTCCCCAGTAGGGGGTGCATGAGAGGCAACCACACATTGGTGTTTCTCTCCCTTTCTCCCTTCCTTCCCCTCTCTCTAAAAAAAATAAAGAAATAGATAAATTCTTTTAATTGTTAAAATAATATCTCATAATACATGAAAATTATATGAACTGCACACTTTGGTGTCCAAAAATAAAATTTTACTAGAATATAGCCTCACCCATTTGTTTATATGTTTTTTATGACTGCTTTCAAACTATAAGGAAAGACTTGGAGTTTCAACAGAGACCGTTAGCATTTATTCTCTGGCTATTACAGAAAAAGCTTGCTGACCTCTGATGTAGGATCTCGAATTCCCTTTATACTCTTTGCATAGCTGTTTAACAACTTTGGGGATGTCTGTTGCACTAAAGATGACCCTTTCCATGCTAATTCGCCGTTCATCAGGAAGGTGAGGAAGCCAGAGGAGTAGGCTGCAGAGACTGTGTAGGAGTGTCCCCCTCCCCCCAGAAACTAGTCAGTTAGGTACCAGATTCCCATTGGAAATCGAGAGTCAGAGGATCCAGGTGGGTAGGGGAAGACACAGCCTTTTTTCGTCTTCTCTGTGTCTGACCTGGCACAGGAAACGTGCGGGCACAGAGGCTGGAACTGGAGGGAGGCCGTTGGAGGTCTCCTCTGAGTCTGCAGTTGAGAAGAGAGCCATGGTGGCTGGCTGGGAGAAGCTCAGCTGCGAACAACTCAGCTGCTACAGGCCAGGAGAGACACTATCAACAGGAAAGTGTCTGGCTTTGGATGACAGTAGCTGTACGAAGGCGAAGAGATTTTACAATGCCTAGAAGTGCCATAGGCAAGAGAATTGGAAGGATTTCCTTAAAGCAGAAAGGAGGGCTAGATACTCAGACAAACAGGAATAGCCGTAAGATCATGACATTTACGGAGATGTTCTCTTGCTTTTCTTCTTGCTCTATCCATATTTTTCCCTTAAAACTTATTCATCAGAGTAATTATTTGGTTAAAGCTCCATCTTACTGAGAAATCATCTACATAGGTCGGACTTTCACACCTGTTCCCCACACCTGGGCCGAGTCCGCGGGGCTGGTTGTGGTCCTGGAACACGGACCACCCGGTGGGTGGCTACCTGACTCGGCGGAAGAAAGAACCGAGGCTCCGGGAGATAGCACTTGCCTGTCGAAACCTGTGCTAACGGCAGCAGTAGGTGCAAGGCCATCAGCGTGTCTCCCTTTCCTACGGGTTCCTCGCCACGCCTGGCACGATGGAGGCGCATCGCCAGACTGGAATCGAACGAATAAGCTTCTGGGAGGAGCGCTTCCCTGTTTAGGTGGACGTCAGGGGATCGTCATTTGGTTGGAGAGGGGTTTTTCATTTTCTTTCTTCATTGTGTAGGACGTAGGATTGATGGATCCTAAATGTCTTTCAACTGCTAGGATCTACGATCTTCCAAATGAAACAGACACTTTGCAATTTCCCTGCCATCCTATCACCAAGTCTTAATCGGCGACGTCTCTTGGCTTTACCCGCTTGGTTCATTGCTGCCGGCTTCCCATGCACCCTGTTTCCTCGCTTCCTCGGGCGCACACGCCGCGCCTTCGCTCTGCCTGCGTCTGCGCTGCCCCTTCCCTCTGCGCCTTTGCGCCCCTGCTCCGTTTTCCGCGCTCTCGGCCGCCGCGGCCCCCCTCCTTCCCGCGCTCCGACTCTCTTACCCTAGTTGGAAATGCAGCAGACCTCCGAGCCTGCCTCCATTGGGTGCGAGCGGCTGTCACTCTTCGGCAGGGGGAGCTCCTATTGGTCGGGCTGGAGGCGGGGCCCGAGCTGGCTATAAAAGGCGGGACCCGAGGCGCGCGGAGCGGAGCGGCTCTGACAGGACCGCGGGGACGCGAGCGGACGCGGGGCGCCGAGCGAGCGCCGAGAGCCGGCACGGAGCCCGGGCCGCGCGCTGACTCTCCTCGCCCCGCCGGCGGCCGGCAGCCGTGCCCCTCAGCCCAGCGGCGCCTCGCCACCCTCAGGGCCGCCCTCGCTGCACGTGCCGCCCGCGCTGTCAGCCGCCGCGATGAGCGAGGTGAGCGGCGCTGCGGGCCGGGGTCCCGGGGGTCGGGGGTGGAGGATGCGCCTCAGGGGGGCGAGGAGGAGGCACCTCGGGGTCTGGGTCCCGGGGGGCTGACGCCCCAGCCGCGGAGACCCTCCCACCTCGGGGCTCCGGGAAGCGACGGGGAGGGCGGCGCGTCGGGGACGGGGGTCCGCGCGAGGGAAGCCGCCCGCCGGCCTCGCGTCGCCGGGACCCCTGAGGAGCCGGCCCGCGTGTGCCGAGTCCGCCCGCGCCGTCGCTGCGCCGGCCACTGGCCCCTTTAGGAGGGCGGCGTCCCGCCCGGTCGCCGCTCCCCGGGTCCGCCCGGAGGCCCCGCGTCCTGGGAACACGCCCGTGGGGGGGGGGCGGCGCCCCTCGCACCCGGGCCCGGCTCGTCCGTCCCCGCGGACTCAGCGGCTGGGGGGGGGGCGCCGGGACCTCGTGTGCCCCCGACCCCGCCCTGTCGGGGCCGCACTCAGGGTCTCATCTGCACGTCCCTGTCGCCCGCGCCGGAGGCTGCAGACACCCGGCGCGGGGCTTCGGGGGCCGGGCCGGCGCCCGGTTCGCGCCGCGTCCTCGGCAGGAGCCCGGCTGGCCGCCGACGGCTGCTGCCGGGCCGGGCCGGCGCGGCGGCGTCCTGGTTGCCGGGGCCGCTGGCTTCGCCCGGGAACCCGCGCGGGCCTGGGGGACCGACGCAGCTGCGACCACGCGGCCTTCCGCGGGAACCGGACAAGCGGCCCAGGGCTCGCTTCCCTCGCTCCTTCGGCCTGGTGTGAGGAGAGGCTCGCGTCGCCCTCGGCGCTGAGCCCCAGAGGTCAGCAGCCCCTCGAGCGTTTCTAAATCCGGGACTCGCATTTCCAGCCGTCCCCTGGGAGCGTGTGCTCCGAAGGCCGAGCCAGCACGCAGCCCTGTGGTTGGCCCGTGCTCTCCTGGGGACGTGCCCAGCCTCCCCGCAGGACTCACGCCAGGGGCTGGCGTTCAGGGCGAGGTTCGGGGACTGACAGCTGTGTGGAGCGAGAGTGAAGTCCCCCCAGCAGCCGCACTCGCCTGGCCTCAGCCGGGAGCTCAGTTAAAGGAGGGTGGGACCCTCGGATGCCGCGCAGACAGCTGTCAGCGCTCGCCGGGCCTGCCCGGCCGGCGGGACTGGCTCTGACCAGCAGTTTACCGTGGAGGCTGCCTCCTCGTGCAGAGCGGAGCCTGGCTTTGGGGGTGAGTATTTGTAGAAGCCGGAGGCGGCCACCAGGCTGCACGCAGAGGCCAGCTGACTCTGAACCAGGTCCCCAGAGGGTCTCTGCTCCCTTAGAGGCCAGGACCCAGCCTGTTTTCTTCGTCTGGTACAGTGGGGTGGAAGGCGGAAGTGCTGCCCAGAGCTCTGCAGCCCCACGGAGACTCCGACCCGCTTCCCTCCGCTCAGCGCAGCCCAGGGTCTGCTCGCTCAGGCCGAGGTGTCCAGCCCAGGAAATCCTTGTGCACCTGCATCTTATATAAGCTTCACATCCATCCCCCGCCTGCTCATTTTCTTGCTTCAGAGAAACCGCATGAAATGAGGATTTGGGAACTCTTTAAAAATTCCTTTCAACTGAAGAAGTAGTCTCTAGGCCCAAAACAGCTAAAAGTGTAGAGATTCTGTTGGGGCTGCTGGGAGGGTCTTGGCTCCACTTTGCTTTGGTGGCTCTGCTGTCCCTCAGCACTGCAGCAGAGCATCTCCATGTTGCAGAAGAGCTGCAGGGACTGCTCTCCAGCTTGTCCGCATTCACAGCTGCAGGCAGGACTTGACTGCCGGGAATCACAGTCTACTCCTCCAGCTGAGTAACTTTTCGCTGGTTGCAGTGAAGGATGGGAAGGGAAGATGCATTCAGCCCCTGAGGTTCTCTCCGGCAATCTTCATCAGATGTAGCTCGCTGCCTCAGGCACAGAACTGCCGACTTACAGAATTTGTCATAAGACTTCTTTATCATGTTACCCCAGTGAACATAGAATGATTTAATTAACATGCAACTTTTAAGGAATATATTACAAATACTTTCTGTAGGAAAGCTAAGCAGTGAGATTTAATAAATGCTGAACAAGATGACAGAGAAGAGAGACCAATACAAGATATTTATCAATGGGGTACATTTGGGTAGAATACTGGGCAGGGCAAGTGCTATCTATCCTTCTTTACAGGATGCCTGGTTCCCTGCACAGCAGGCGTGGTGAATGGGCCCAAGGGGATAACTGAATAGGAGTGACAGAAGGGGAAGCTGGAGGCCTCCTTTCCTGGGTCCTTCGTTTCTGGTGTCCATCATCGATTCCCATAACCGCTGAGCATGGAGGAGCAGAGCACAGGCCTTTTTTTCTGAAAAGAAAGAAATGAGAGCAATTTCTTCACTCTAAAGTGTCTGACTTGCAGGACCCAGAGCAGTCAAGCAGGTGACTAAGTAAGATCAGTGTACCTGCTGACCAACTGTGCTGGACACATAGTCCTCTTACATTACATTTGGCCACTTGACTTCCAAGGAGAGTACAAAGGCTCTGGGAGGAGAAAACTAAGAAGGGGGAAAGAAGAATGCGTTAGACTGGCCAAGTGAGTGGTGAGAGCCTACTGGGGTTTTGGAACCCTGAGTGCACGATTTTCTAAATCTGTCCTCCAGAACTGCTGCTCAGAATGGCTTGGTTTGCCCCAGGATACCTCACCTGCATGAGTAAGCCAAGTCAGAATCAGAACCAAACCACTTTTACAAAGAGATCTGGATCCTTACAGGTGCCTAGAAACAAGTGCCTCACAGGAGACCTACACCTCATTCCATTCTCCCTGAGTTGGGTACAGCTTCCATCTGGCTGGCTCCTGCAGGCATGCCTGACTGAACTTCCCAGGCCCGACCTTGGGAGGAGAGGGGTGGGTTACCAACCTGCTGTCCTTGGTGCTGCCTCCCTCCCACAAAGAGCCCTCCAGCTGAGTGTTTGCTTCGAAGGCTGTGGGGGGATGAATCCGTTTATTTTGGGATGTTAACGCCAGGGTGGGATGCACATTGAAGATTATAGTAATAAATGATGCTTTGGCAGTGCTCTCTCCCCCACCCGCTCCCCTCAGTATGGGGTGAAGGCTCAGCTCCAAGCTGTGTGCAGAGCACCACAAATAACCACTCATTAAACTGTGGCAGCCCCTGCTGGCGGGGAACTGGCTGGGGCTGTTGACTCACCGTGAACTGGCAAGGCTATGGGATCTGCCTGTGATTCCAGTGCGGGGACTGCTATTCCAGGAAACGGGGAGAGGGACACACCAGGGGCCTGGGGGGTCAATTCCTTTTAGGAGGCATCTGAGATGGAAGGGATCTGTGGGTTGTGTCCCATGTGTTAGGAGAAGAATGTATGTCTCTAGAACCTGGAGGAAGGATTCCTAGTTCTGTTTCTGCTATGATCTTGAGGGTGACCTTGAGCGAGTTTCTGAAGCTGTTTGACTGCAGCTGGCTGCTGCACTGAAAGACTTGAACCGGTTCCAGCAGTGCTCCCAAAGCAGCAGAGCAGGGTCTGTTAGGGGCACCGGGGCATGCAGAGACCTCTCTAAGGTCCTTTGGCAGCGACTGTCATTTAATATTGGGGGAGAACGTGTCAGCAGGGATAGGAGGGCCCCGGGGGAGCAGAGGCCTCTTTGTCTCCACTGGGAAACAGATGCACTAACTCCTGTCTCCCTTCACCGTCTATGCCTCTAAAGCAAGCAGGGGGCTTACAAAGCCTAGGATTCATGTCTGTACAAAGGCAAGAATGGGGTCCTTTTGGGCTCTTATTTAGGGTCTTTAGGATTCAGGCCCTTTTTAGGTTTCCCTGCCTTGGAGTATGGACAGGATTCTGAGTACCTGTGGCTGTTCATGTGAACAAAGTGATTCTAGCAATGCTGCTGTGGTGTGCACCCGATACGTTTTCGTCACACGGCATCCTTGCTGTGCCCTGCAGACGCAGGGCCTGTGCTGTCCCTATAGGCTGATGTGCTGCTTCGTTCCTGTCTGCTGCTGCTGCAGTTAATGATCTGGGATCCCGCTTTAAAGAGCCCAGCGGGCTGAGGAGCAGGGGGAAATCTTGTTAGGTCACCTTTCCCAAAGTTGGCTCTACCTTGCTGCTTGGAGCAGAGTGGGTGACACTATCTTGCCTCTTCTGGTGACAGTGGTTGCTGTGGCAACACCCTTAAAGATGCAGGAGACAAAGAGAGTAAGAAGCACAGCTAGAGAAGGGGGTAGGGTGAGTGGGCCTGGAGAAGCAGGTACCTATTTGCCAGTAGTGGCGACAGGGAAGCAACACCTAAGTTGCTGCTGCTTTGACTGTTTTTTTCTTTTAAGATTTTACTTACTTTATTTTTAGACAGAGGGGAAGGGAGGGAGAAGGGGAGAGAACCATGAATCAATGTGTGGTTGCCTCTCACACACCGCCTACTGGGGACCCGGGCTGCATCCCAGGCATGTGTCCCGACTGGGAATTGAACCAGCAACCCTTTGGTTCACAGGCCAGTGCTCAACCCACTGAGCCACCCAGCCATGGCTGTTAGCTATTTATTTTAATACATACTAGGTGTTTATATACACTTTCTGTAGTTCTTTTCACCCTTCAGGATAGATATTTCCTGCAGGTGAGAGGTCTGAGCGCAGCAAGGCTAAGTGACTTATCCAATGTGTCACAGCAAGGAGTGGCAGAGCTGGGATCTGAATAGATAGTCAGTGCAGAGCCAGGACACGAACCGGAACCTGTTTGACTCCACCCACTTTGCATATTGCTGCTTTCAGGAACTTGAGACTTGAGAAACTTTTAATTCACATAAGCAAGCATCTACTGACTACCTACTATGTGCGATATATAGGTTGCAGTTGCTATAAGTGACACACAAATGGGAAGTGGGAGATGGAATCTGGTGGGTGGTGCAGGTGGGGAGGGGGAGGTCGGATAGATGCATGTACCTGTTACACAGGTAACATGAAGCACACCTTGAGGGTAGTTCTTTCCCTTCGTCCCAGCTCTTTTTCAAGCACATATACTGAAGGGAGGAAAAGCAACAACAACCAGGTTTCTGATACCCCTTTTACAGTCTGAGCTAGCCTCACAATGGGCCCCTCAGCTGTCTGGAAACAGATGGGTTTCAGATGAGGCAGCAAAGGGAGCAGGCGGCAGCACTCTTTGCTCCCAGACTCCACGTGCAAGGCCCGCATGAGGCCTGAGCCAGTGGTGCATGTGGCGGCCGTGGCCCCTGCCCTCGCTGGGATTCTCTCCTTCAGGGAGCAGGCAGATGACCTTCGGTCTCTAACCACAAAGTTATCGTTTAATAATGTTAGCAGTGAGTGCCACCCAGGAGCAATACCAGTGCAATGAAACTTACAGTGAGGCCTCGCCTCGCCTCACCTGGGGAGCTAGGAAGAGCTTCCTGGAAGAAGGAACCCTTGAGGAGAGCTCTGAAGGACAAGTAGAAAAAAATTTTTCCCTCGTCTGAGGACCTTTTTTCATTGCTTTTAGAGGATAGGGGGAGAGTGAGAGAGAAAGAAAGAGAAATGTTCATATGAGATAGAAACATAGATTGGTTGCCTCCTGAATGCTCCCCAACTAGGGATCAAACCTGCAACCTTTTGGTGTATGGAGGACGCTCCAGCCCACACCAGCCAGGGCTAGAAATGAACTAGATAAAAGGCCTGCAGGGATAAGAACCATGAGGTGGGAAGGCACATGGTGTGTTCTGGAGGTGAGTTCTTGAGGGGATCAGAGGCTGCATAATGTCAGGCGCTTCTACTGCATTGAGAATTTTGTTCTTCATCCTCAGAGCACAGGGACCACCTGGTCTGCCGTGGTGGTCCACAGAAGAAGCAGCTGTGTTAGGTGAGAGCAGTGGAGAGAAGCAAATGGGTTAGAGATATCTGGGAGAGAAAGTCAAGAGCACTTCACATTGGATTGGATGGGCAATGGGAAGGAAAGAAAGGTGTCGAGCAATTTCTAGGTTTCTGGCTTGTGCAACTGGAAGAGATGGAGAACACTTGCAGAGGACTCGGTTGGGTGGGTAGGACCGAGAACTCAGCCTGAGCTGCATCGAGTTTGAGGTTTCTGTAACACATCCATGGGAGGGCGTGTTGAAGCCCAGGGGAGAGCTCTGGGGAGGAGACCTGCATTTGCGTCCTCAGGGGCATCCGCGCTGTTCACCGTGGCACCCACTACTTAAGTTATTCATTATCACCAGCTTATCAGTTACAACTAAATAAAATCATAAGTTTTATTCCTCAGTTTCAGCAGCTACATTTCAAAGTACTCAATAGTCTCATGCACCGTGTGGATGCTGTATGTTGGACGGCACAGATATACAACATGCCCATCACCGCAGAAAGCCCTGTTGCAGGGGTCTGCCAACTCTTTCTGGAATGAGACAGATAATAAATATTTTTGGCTTTGTGAGTCACATGGTCTCTGTTGCAAACACTAAGCTCTGCTCTCGTAGTGCCAAAGCAGCCGCAGATAATAGGTAAACAGTGGGCACGGCTGTGTTCCTGCAAAGCTTTATTCACAAAAACGGGCTGCAGACCAGACTTGGCAGTGGCTGTAATTAGCTGAACCCTGTTCTATCGGACGGTGCAGGTATAAATGATAACCAGAGTCACAGGTACAGATTAAATCATATAGGAAGAGAGAACAGAGGAGAGCCCAAACC
Organism: Trachops cirrhosus; assembly: GCA_028533065.1. Taxonomy (NCBI): domain Eukaryota; kingdom Metazoa; phylum Chordata; class Mammalia; order Chiroptera; family Phyllostomidae; genus Trachops; species Trachops cirrhosus. The sequence goes on along the minus strand of CM052551.1, from coordinate 45,005,397 downwards.
CCAAACCTCGACAGCTTCTAATATTCAATGTTGGGCAGGAGTGTCCAGAAAGGTCAGAGAAAACCCAGAAAAAGCCTTGCGGTCCCAGGAACCATGGAGAGGTGAGCTGAGTGAGCGTGCTGAACACTTCCAGGGCTGGGGCCTCGTGGGCCTGAAACTCTTGCACTGGCTTGGTGTCATGGAGAGTCGGCTCCTGAGGAGGAGCCATGTCCGTGGAGTAGGAGCAGAAGCCAGGTTGAAGAAGGCAGGTGGCAGAGAGGGTGGGAGGTGAGGAGGTGCAGACAGTGTTCTGGGGAGTCTAGCCATGAGAAGGGGAGAGACAGAAGAGGCCCTGGCCCCTTCCCCACTCCCACCCCTACAGTCTCCCCAGTCACCTTTCCAACTGCTCTTTCTCACTGTTCCCTGGCTCATTGACCTCTCCTTAACCTTTTGGCCCCATTTAAAAAATTAAGGCACAGTATACATGCAGGAAAACATACTCTTATCAGTGTATAGTTTTATGAATTTTGACAAACATACAGTCATGTAACATAATATCTCTATACAATCAAGATATAGAGCAGTTCCATCATCCAAAAATTCCCCCTTCCTCTTTGTTCTTTCCTTCATCCAAGGATATGTTTTTTATTGATTTTAGAGAGAGAAAGGGAAAGAGAGAGAAAGACCAGTCAGTTGCCTCCTGTATTTACCCTTACTGGGGATTGAACCCTCAACCCTGTGGTGCACAGGAGGATGCTCCAACCAACTGAGCCACCTCGCCAGAGTGAGGAAGGATTTTTTTTTTTTAAAGAGAGACAGGTTTTATGTATAAGAGAGAGAAGGCAATCGATTGTAAGGATTCCTGAGAAGGAGAAAAGGGGAATGAGACCTGAAGCTCAGATGGAAAGATGAGACATCCTCTGAATGCTGACAAAGGCCTGGAGGAGGCCTGGAGAGGGAAAGGGGTACTGCTGTGTTATGGCCCCTCTGCAGTCTCAAAGGCTGAAGAAAACAGCCCCTGAGCCAGCAGTCCCCTCCTGTGCCTCCTTTCCCACGGGAAGAGAGAATCCACACTGTGAAGTGGAGAGGAAACAAAAGTGTACTCAGGGGGAACTGGCAGATACCTCTGGGAGGATGGAATGGAACATTGGAGCTGCTCAGGCCCAGAGGGCAGGGGAAAGGAACACAGGAAGGCAGGCTCGGAAAGAAACTAGGGCCCTCTGGGGAGGGCAGGTGCTAATTAGTGTCGGGTGTGTGTTGAGAAGCGAGAGACATTTAGTCCTGTGTGGGCAGTGAGGCTGAACTGAATCAATCTCCAAGCTCACTAGAAAGGAGGAGTAACGGGCTTGAATGTAAGCAAGGGCGTCATTTTAAATGGAAACCAGTGGGATGATCCTGCGCATGGAATTCTCAGACTCTAATGGGGACAGGGCGGGGGCTACTGCTGTGTCACATCCCTCCCTCTGGCCCTGGAAGTGAAGGACACACATGCAGCCATGGCTGTCCCCCCGGGGGTCAGCCCGGGGTGTGTCATGAGGCCCAACTGACCAATCATCAAGGTGAAGCCGGAATCAGGTGGTTAGCTCAACGGGTAGAGCAGTAATAGTCTGGGATCAGGTTCTCCTATGACATGTGCGATTTCCACGTCATGGGAGGACAGGACCCTGTTCCCCATGTTCTGGGAGAGTGTATGTGAAGGAAGGGTTGGGGACTGTGCCAGAGAGACTGGTCCTTAAGTACAGCTGCCTGGCTGGGCACGGAAGGAGATTGTGACCCCTTGGGCTTTCCTTCCAACCTGGGGATCGATCTGCTGTGTGGGCGAGCTCCTGTCATTAGCTCAGTCTCATACCGGACATCCTCCTCCAGTGTCTGCACACACCTGCACACACGTGTACACACACGCACATGCCCACGCCTTGGCTGGGGGATGGGACATAGCATAATGTTCAGGAACAGGGATTCTGGCCTCTTGCTGTCTGGGTTCAGTCTTGGCTTTGCTACTTCTTAGCTGCATGGCCTTAGGCAAGTTAACCTTGACCTCAATGTCCCTGTCTGTAAAATGAGAATAGTAACAGGGCCTAGCTTCTGGGGCTGTTATAAGGCTTCGTTGTGTTAATGCTATAAAGTGCTGGGGAAGTGGTTGGCCCAGAGTAAGAATGAGGCATGTGATTGATGAGATGAGGGGAAGTGGACTTGCCAAACCATTTCTCAGCTATTGATTCTGGTCAGAAGAACTCAATATTGAAAAAGCAGATGAGCACCTGAGGGTTTGCCATCCATACCTGGCTAGAGCAAGAGGCTGAGAGAGAAGGGCTGAGAGATGCTTATGTGCTGCAGCTCTTGGGGGCTAGCATGACCCCTGGAGGTGTGAGTTTTGTAAAAGACCCCCTTATAGGGCACGTGGTTTCTGTTCACCAAGAGTGGATTTCCATGCCTCCTGGGTTTCCCTGAAGTATGATTTGTCTGGTGGCTTGCAGGTGGGTGTGCCAGAGGACTTGATCCTTTTAAAATTGCTGAGTTTCTGGAAAACACACAGGAGGGTTGGAGCAGAGACCAGGGACCAGGAAAGGGCTGGACACAAGACAGAGGATGGGAGCTGACAACCTCAGCAAACCACAGACGACGAAGTCCAGAAACCGGGCGTGGAGAGCGGCTGCTTTGAGAACGGGCTGGACGGGGTGGAGGCAGGAGGGGCAGGAGGTGGGAGCCCCAGCATCCTGCTCTTCAGCAGAAGGTACATGGTAGATTTCAAGGGGTATTAGGGATAATAGGGGCTTTCTTATCTTTAAAGGACTGTTTTCTGACCTCCCCAGAGACCTCTCATAACTTTAAGCCAAATGAAGTTATGAACCCATGGGGGCCTGACAGTGGCTGAACCATGGCTCCATTCCGGGGTCAGTAACCTCAGGAGAGACTCAGGAAGCGGGCAGCTGGAAGGGCGGAGGGAAAGGGGTGGCCTGCTTAGCAGCTTCTCAGAGTTAGCTGGTAGAAGGAAAGCAGAGCTGAAGAGAAGGGAGGCGTTGAGAGCCAGGGCTCAAACTTTTTTTCCAAGGGCAGAGCTGCAGCGAGAGGAAAGAACTGGCAGGTTAAGGGCACAGGGTCAGAGTCAGGGGGAAAATGCTCTGAGTGAGGGGAGAGTCAGGGGCTTGCTGGCAACAGAGAAAGTAGGACTGACTTGCAGTCAGAGGTCATGGCACTACAGAGCTGGCCTCGTGGTCATGACCTCTTGTCTGGACAATGACTGTCATCTTGTCACCGAGCACCCATCCATGTCACGCTTTTGCAGTGTGGACCAACCCCTTGTGATGATGGCGTACAGAGTGGGAGGTGTCACCTAGTCAACTGCTGGGTCGTTACATTGATCGTATGGGGGGAAATAGTGTTTGGATTGCAGGAAGGTCTTGGGGTGGAAAAGAATCATGACTGTCAACCTCCCGAGTCTCAGGAAGAGACCCCCCTGTCACAGGACGTGTATTCTGGTGGGAGGGGGTGAGCAGGATATCCACAGGGCTTCAGGAACACCTGTGCATGTTCTTCCAGATTCTTAAGTAAAAATGTATAGGTGCAGATGGGCAATCTATGTCTTTTATAAACACTGGACCATATCCATTTATAGCCTACTTTAAAAAATATTGGGTAATTATTTTTATAACTGCCTGCTATCTCCAGTATTTGCAGAATGCTAGGAATACACAAATAAATCACAAAACTTGAAAAAGTGATATAAATGTGACCAACATAGCCTATCCTTTGAAAAAATCATGTGTGAACAATGAAGCTGTCTTAGTTTGTCCTCAATTTTCACAGTAACATCCAAAAGGATAGGATTGTCTACCTACCTAACAATTTTTAAATTTGAAACCTACTTTTAAGGATACTTCCCCTGTCAAATACAGCACTGCCTCAGCATTTTTATCTTAATAATTTTCACTTATTCACTTTAAATTATTATTTTCTTTTAATTTCCCCTTAACTCTTTACTAGAAAAATTGATTAGAGTGGAGAGAGTAGTTGACAGCACATCTGACTGCTTCCCACCTGGATTCAGGTGTTGTGCATGCTAGCATCTTTGTGTGCTGTCTGGTGGTGGACCTCGCAGCCTGGTGGTTAACAGCGTGGAGACGCTGGCTGGGTCTGGGGCTCGACCTTTATCATCTCTTAGCTGTGTCCTCAACTATGAGATGGGCTGATGTCTCAGAGATTTCAGAGGATCACACGGGATGGTGTTTGGCACATAACTGCTCAGCAAATGTTATTTGTGTACCGCTTGTCTCTCTCCACATTCAGCCTGGGAGACGGGGACAGTGTCTCGACTGGTCCTCTTCACCTCCAGGCCCACGAACCTCCAGTGCTTCGGGCCGTCCTCCCTCTGGCTCACCAAGAGGGCTTCCACCCCTCCTCTCCCCTCCGACTGCGATACAGCAGCTCCTTTATTCACGGTTTCACTTTCCACAGTTTCGGTCACCCATGGTCAACCACGGTCAGGAAAGATGAATTAGAAAATTCCAGAAACAAACATCGCTAAGTTTTAACTTGTGTGCTGTGCTGAGTGGTGCGATGGAATCTTGTACTGTCCTGCCGTGTCCCGCCCATGACAGAGCCTGTCCCTGTGTCCAGTGTGTCCACACTTCATACGCTGCCTGCCCATTAGTCACTCAGGAGCTGCCTCTGTTATCAGAGCCACAGTCGTGGTGTCACACTGCTTGTGTTCATGTCACCCTTTCCGTGGCCTGACACGGTGCCACTGTGGCTCTGTGACCCACCCACTTCATCTTGTCACATGAGTGCTGGGTTGTCTCACATCATCACAAGGGTGAGTCCAGCATGGTAAGGTATTTGAGAGAGAGAGTGAGACCCCATTCACAGAACTTGCATTACAGTATATTGTTGTAATTATTTTATCTTATTATTAGTTATAGTCATTAATCTCTTACTGCGCCTAACTGATCCATTAAACAGCGTCCTAGGTACGCACGTATAGAAATAAACAGTATAGACAGGGTGTGGTGCCGTCTGCAGTTTCAGGCATCTGCGGGCTCTCGGAGTGCAGCCCCCGCAGATGCCGGGGGGAGGGCGACTATGCTTCCTGCCCCACCTTCCCTCTTGGCTGACAACCCGCCTCTTGCTTCACGGGGAGAACAGAAGCCATCAGAAGAGGACTCTCACACATTCCCATCACCTCTGCCACCTCTCTTGCATCTGTACCCACATTCTGGGCCTTCATGCCTACATTGTCAGTGACCTGGTCCCACCTCTAAGGCCAAGCCCTCTACTCATGCACTAGATTCATCTCCGTTTGCCTATTCAGGGCGTCACTCTCTCCGTGCACCATCAGCTTTTCCTTCACTAGTAAATCATTCCTAAATATTACTGAAACTCCTTCCCATGACCCCGCATTCTTCCTCTGCTGTTCCCCAATTTCTCTGCTGCTCCTTAAAGCAAAGCTCTTTGAAAGAGCTATCTTTACCCACACATCCATCAAAAACTCCAACTTATTTGACCATGAACTTGGTCTCAAGTCTGACTTCTTCCATCGCCTCCATCACCACCACTGTGGGCCAAACCCCATGGCACGGCTGGTACAACTGCCCCTGGTTTTTCTCTTGCCTCTCTATAGTTTATTCACCACCCAGCAGTCCAAGTGATCCTTTAAGAATATCAGCCCTGTTTCCCTCTGCCTCCAACTGCAACGCCATCAACCCAGAAAAGAACCGAAAGTCTTCGCCCGGGTCCAAAGACGTGCCTGTTCTGGCTCCCCACCAGCGGCACTCCTATGCTCTCTCCCTTCCATGCTCAGCTCAGCGTCCGTGTTCTTGCTCTTCCTGGGACTTAGCGGGCTCCGGTCCCGCCTCAGGACTTTCCCCTTGATGCCCCCTCTGCCTAGAGGTCCCCTTCCCAGACGTCCACGTGCCTTACCCTTATGTGTCACTCAGCCCTCCACTTAAATGTCACTCATCAGAGAGGCCTTCCTCGAGTACTCTGATTTATTTCCCTTCTGAGCACTTGTCACTAAGTGTCACAATTGTTTAATGAGTTCAGGGACTTTATTTTGTGCACTGCTGTATCCCCACTGTCTAGGACAATTCTTGGTATGTATTGGATGCTGGCATATTCGTTGAAGGAATGAATCTTTTTTTTTCTATACCCTATTAGTGCCTACAACTGTGCTGAACACAGACAAGTGCTCGATAAGTATTTATCAAACAGGGTAGAAATGGCAAAATCTACACAATGCAAACTGGGTTCTGTCAGCTTTTTGGGGGCCTTTTCTCTGTGTGCTGCTTCAATGCCCCCCTCCTTGTCCTTCATGACCCCTCCTCCACTGTCACACCTCTTGTCGGCAACAGCAGGACTCCCAGGTGGCAGAACCCAACGGCCAGTGCTCTGCATCCCCATGCTCCTCGGGACCACCATCCACACCTGCGGACGGGACACGGCCACACTCTTCTCTGTGAGATGTTTCTTCACATGCAGTGCAGTCACCACCATCTTTCAGCTTTTCTCCACCCGACTTCTTTTTAATTTTATTTATTGAGTGTTCTCCTCATTTCTATAGCCTCTACTAAGTATCCCAGGACTTGACCCTTTTCTCCTCTCTTTTGGCTCCATTTGAGCTCACCCCTCAGTGATCTCACCCAGTCTCATGGCTTTAAATGCCGTCCGCATGTGAATAATTCCTCATTTCTATCTGCAGGGCAGACTCTTCTCTCTCACTCATCCTCAATGTCCTGCTGCCTCTGGAAGCATCTCCCCTTCGACAGTCGATGGGCAGTGCAGACCTGTCCAAAGCAGGTTCCTGACCCTCTCAGCTCCTCCGGCTGTCTCCTCCATCTCGGGACAGGGAAACTCTGTATTTTTAAGCTCCTCAGGCCAAATGAAGTCATCCTTTGGATGTCACCCTTGACTCCTCTCACAATGTTGCTTGTCCAATCAATCAATCACATGGCTTGAAAATATACCCAGGATCGAACCACTTCTCACCATTCCACTTACGCCATGCCAATTCAGCTCCCATCAGCCTCACTTAGTTTTCTGCAATAACCTCCCAACAGGGTTTCCGACTTCCTCTCTTGAGCCCCTTTTATGCAAATGAATGTCCTCCCATCTCACCTGTAGTAAGAGTCAAACTCCTTAGAAAGACTCGCAAGGCCCTATGTAATCTGCCCACCCCCAGTTATCTCTGCACACTTCCGCCCACCTTCCCTCTTCCCTCTCCACTCCAGCTGCATTGGTTTCTGCTGTTCCTCACACAGGCCAGTCCCATCCCCACCCCAGGGCCCCTGGGAGCTCTTGCCTGGACACCCACAGCCCTTACTCCTTCCCCTCCCTCAGCCCTGGCTCCAGTGTCAGCTTCCAGAGGGGCTCTTCGCAACCCCTCTGTGTAGAAACGCGTTTCTCCATTTCAACCCCAGCACTCACCTCTCCCTCCCTCCCTGGCTTTTCTCTGTAACACTTATTGCCACCTAACACAGGATCATTTTGTGTATTCATTTGCCTATCTATATACTAGAATGTAAACTCCATGAGGACAAGGTTTTCATCTGTTTTGGCCTCCACAGTTTCCCTGGTACCAACAAAAACTGGTTCAGTGGGTCTTGATGACCTTTCTACCTCTCTCTGACCTCAATACCCACTTCTCAGAAGACCAGAGAATGCACCTGGTAATAGGAGGGCTTGAAAGTGATGATGGCGAGTCTAAGGCAGTGGCACCTTAATACTTCCATGAATATCTAATATTCGGATTTTTCTTTTCCAGCTTAACACCAAAACAGCCCCCGCAACCAACCAGGCACCCGGCCCAGAGGACAAGGGTGAGTGGGGTTGGGGTGTTGGGGTGGCAGTTTGCAGAGCATATGGATGACATGGGGACGTGAAGACAGGTAGGGCTGTAAGTCTGGAGAGCCTGAAGTCAGATGTCACAGCAACGTGGACGAGTGCAACTAAGCACCAGAGTAGGACTGCTCTTTCCACGGGCTTCCTTACACTCTCTCCTGAGAAGTCCATCTAGCAACATTTACCCTTAGGCTCCAGAAACTGGCTCTGGAGTGGTAGGAGATAGGCACAATGATAGGAAAAAACTCATCAGATAGTCCCAGCCAGTGTCTCCATCAGAAATGGAGGGACTACTGGGGACTGTGCGTGAGCCCTGGGCTCTGGACTGTAGGACTCAGGAGCAAGTCGTGAGAGAAGACATTTGTCCTGTTGGCCCAAGAGTAGCAAACCCCCCAAGTAACTGTAACTGACTCTCAGGCTAAGTTCCTGGATTCAAACTTCCCTTTAAAAATGTCTTTTTTTATTTATTGATTTTTAGACCGAGAGAAGGAAGGAAGGAGAGAGAGAGATTTGTTGTTCCACACATTTATGCATTCATTGGTTAATTTTTATTTGTGCCCTGACCGGGGATTGAACCTGCAGCCTTGGTGTGTGCTCTAACCAACTGAGCTGTACGGCCAGGGTTTCTGGACTCAAGGCGGTCAGCAGAGACTGGGAGACCTCCCAGAGCCCGGCAGACGGGAGGGCCTGGAGCAAGGGGCTGGGCCATCTGGGCTCCCTCACTTGTGCATCTTTGATGCCTGGCAGGAAAGGCCGGCCCTGCCAAGAAGGCCGAGGAGGAGGAGGAGATCGACATCGACCTGACGGCCCCGGAGACAGAGAAGGCCGCCCTGGCCATTCAGGGCAAGTTCCGGAGGTTCCAAAAGAGGAAAAAGGACCCCAGCTCCTGAAGCAGCAGCCTTGCCCTCACCCTGCTCCCTTTGTCCCCACCCCACTGCTCTGACTCCCACGCCCCTGTGTCTCTCTGTCCCGCTAGCGTCTCGTGCAGGCGAGTTCAACCTTGTATGTTATTTTCCGTGGCCCCCTCACGCCATCACGGCAGGAGAGACAGCAGGAATAGAGGGAGGGTGAAGACACCAGTTGGCAGCCCCTCGTCTGAGGGTTGACTGGCTTCTGCTCAGGACAAGCCTCCTTGCCCAGTACCTGTACTGCCCCGTGAGGTGCAAGTGGAGGAGGCTGATGGGGTTGGGGGGGGACCCCTGAATGCGGGAGGGAGAAGAAAGGCTTCCAACTAGGGTGCCCGAGGGTGGGACCTGTGCACCGGTCTGCCTGTCGTCACAAGTCTCACTTCAGGTCATGTTGTTCCCCTCACACCCTCTGCACCACCTCCCCCGCCCTCCTCTGTGCTGCGCCACAGTGGGGACCAGAGCCCTCTGTCCCAGGGCAGACCTGTGCCCAGCACCTCCCACATTAGCTTGTGCTGAATTCCACGGAAGGCAGTAGGACTGGGAGAGGCCAGGGATGGTCCTTCACCTCAAGGCTGGGACCCGAGGGGCAGAGGCAGAGACCTGGGGACTCAGGAAGATTTGGGGAGGAAAAGGAGGGAGGGGGTGAAAGTATGCTCTGCAGAAGATCCTTGGGGCATTGCTGAGCTGCCTCCTCTAACCCCCATGTCCGGCCCTCCCACAGACCAAGTGACCCCGTAGCCACCACCTGCCCCACTGTGCAGTCTGGACTGAGGTGGAATAGCCACTCTGTGTGATTTTAGCATGTTTCATAATTATATTAAAATATTTTTAAAACCCTCAAGTGGAGTCATTTAATCTCTTCTGTTTTTTCTTGGGAGGAGTGTGAACATTGGCCAGGGCTGGCCCAGGAGAGGGTGCTGGTGCAGTGACACAGGGAACAGGTGCCTGAGCACTTTTACATCAAAGCCACCCCTTACTGCCACCCCCCTGGCTGAACCCTCACCTTGCTCCCCTACCCACATGGTCTTCATCTGCTGCCTCACCACCTCAGCACCTCTGCTTTGTCGCCCCCCCCCACACCTGTTTATCAAATGTAGTGGCAGAAGATGACTTTGGGTCACACTGAAGACTTTAAACCATCAATCAAATAAAATGACGGCTTTCAAGTGATTTTACATTGTTGAGAAATGGCCTCTGTACATTGAAACCAGAGCCAAATGCTTGAAGATCAAGCAAGGAATGCTTTGTCTTCCCCACTGTCCTCACTCCTATTCTCCCTTCCTCTCCTGAGTCAGGAATGCAGGAGTTGAAACCATGTACAGCTGTGCATAGGAAATGAGGGGTGCTACCCCTGGGAGAGCGCCTGCCCACAGCAAGAAGCTGACCTGTGCCTAGGTGCCCACACTGCAGGATATTAGGAGCACGGAGCGCAGAAGCACAGGAAGGCCCTCTGTTCCTGGAAGTACCTTCTCCTCCTGTGCGGGGCCAAGAAGGAGGTTTTGCATTTGGAATCTGTTCTCCGTGCAGCACAGTATCGATGGTGGCTTTCAGCCCTGGCCTCATGGGCACAGAAAAGGAGAACCAGCATGTGCTGGTACAACAGGAGCAGTCCCTGTCCCCTTGTTCCCTGGAAGGTAAAGCAGGGTTCCTGGCTCCTGCCTGGGGAGGCGGGCTGCGGGGAGCTGGCGGGTGTAAGGCCCCCTCCCACAGGCTCCCGTGCTTGGAGGATGATCTGGGCCCTGGTGCTGAAACGATTCCTTCCCTTTCCCATTTCCTGTTCCAGAAGTATCCTCTCCCCGCCCCTCACCTCCTCACGCATATTTTAAGGTGGGTAGCAAACAGGCTGCAGCTCTGGGAAAGAGCTCCAACCGGAAAGAGGTTAGACCCCTTCTGCAGAACCCGTGGGCGTTCTCAGCGAGGGTTCTGAGCCGGCCTGGCCTTTGCACCTGCTGCTCAGTTCTTTCTGCCACAGGGAACTCGAACGGAGCCTCCCCTCTACAGCCCACAGCTCCTCCTGGAGCCCTGGCACACGTTTGTGTCCCCCATGCCTCTAGGTCATACCGCTGGGGACAGGATCCTGAACACTGATCACCAGGGAAGGGCTCAGCACTTTGTTTTGTGAGCAGAACCTGCACTCCTGGGTATACGGGAGGGGGGGGCGGCGGTCAGGGGAGGTGAGCGCTCTTGAACTAAGTGCTCAGCAGAAGAGACAGGTGCTAGGAACCGCATGGAAGAAAGCAAACACAGTTGTCACATCTGTGTCACTGAGCACTCTTCTGTGGTTTTCCAGCTGTGTCATGTCCAGAGCTGGGCTGCAGTCCCGACGAAGGTGGAGTGGTCTGGACGTTTGTGCAGGCTGGTGCTCTGGGGTACGTTCCCCAAGGCCAAAGTGGGAGGTGACCTTGGCAGAAAGTCAGGCCGCCAACGGGACAAGGATCCTGCTTCCCTGACAGCCTGCTGCCAGGGACTGGGTGTCGGCCTGTCAGTCCTGCCCCAGTGCAGGGTCAGCTTCTCCCACCTGGGTCTTCTCCATCTCGTATCCTCGCCTTCACCTCTGCCCTCACGTCCGTTTACCGAGCTGCCCTTTCGCCCGCCTCTGCCTCTCTCTCCGCCCGCCCTCAAGAGTTGTACAAGTGGCCCTGGCAGCTTCCTCATTCCTGCTGGACTCCCGAGCCCCAGTTCTCCCTGGGAGCACCCCAGGGAGCTGCTGCCTCCACATCTTCACCGTCTTCTCTCCAAGAGTAAACGCAGAGCCTGACACACAGCTGCATACGTAGTATGAGCCCACCGGGTGTTTGTTGGATGTTGGAACGTGTCTCGTGAGCCTACCGCAGAGTTCAGTCCGTTACACTATGTAAGCCGATAGGTAGCCCAAAGCCAAGTTCTTCACTGACACCAGCTGAGGAGGAGGAGGAGGAGTGGGGGAGGGGAGGGGCGGGAGAAGGCAGGGGTGATTCTCAGGAGAATGAGGCAACTGGAGATGAGGCCGCAGCTTCTGGAAATGTCAGTGTTTATTAAACATAGTAGGGCATTTGGGGGGTTGAGAAGAAATGTACAGAATGTAGAGTAGAAAAATCCTAAGAATCCCCTGTGGCTGGGAGTGCAGCCTCTTCCCTTTCTCCCTATTTCCCATTTGTTGCTCCTCCTTTCAGTTTGGTTGTCTACAAGCCATTTCTTGAGGCTCATTGGCCCCCTTTCCTCACCCCCTGACCTGTGAGGATCTACTGTCCCTCTCCCTCCCTGTGACCTGGTGTCTCAGAACAGGGCCCTTGGGTGGTCCGGGCACGAATCCTGCAGCTGAGGTTTGAGGGTGAGGGGCCCCTCTGCTGGCTCTCCGAGAAGGATTTTATGGGGGTGGGGAACTGCAAAATCCACATGACGTCATTGGTACTCAGTCATGGGGGGGCAGAGCAGGGCGCAGGTGCACAAACAAACACGGATTGAAAAAATAAAAATAACAGCCTAAAGAAACCCTGAAGGGCAGTCTGATCTGGATGATCCAGGTGTTAGCTAGGAGGACAGAGTGTGGAGCTGGGCTGCCTGACCTGGGGCCGGGAGGGTCAGGGAGGGAAGAGGCCGAGGGGCAGGCTGGGCGGTGCAGGGGGTGGGGGTGCAGGTGGCCTGGAGTCGAGGCGCGGGGTAGCAAGGTCCCTTTCTTCTCGGTGCCGGAGGGACAGGCACCAAACACACAGTCCTTGGGGGCGGTGCAGGCTAGGATCAGGCCCTGGGCTCCCAGAAGGCCAGGGGGTGAAGGTAGGGGAGGAAATGACGTGCCTGGGGAATGAATTTTGGAACGAAACTTACATCTCACAGGTTGGTGAGGGCAGGGCGGGGCAGGGCTGGGCGCTAAGGAGGAAAGCCCCTGGACGGGGTCAGAGGAGCCTAGGTCCCCAGCTCTGGCGGGGCCTGGGCCCGTCACTTGTCCGAGTCCAGGCCCATCATGTTCTTGAGGGCGTTCTTGAGGCTGGTTCTGCTGGGGGACTTGACAGCAGGCCGGAGCTCCGAGCTCTGCTCGTCCTTCCGAAGCTCCATCTCGATGACCACCACCTGAGCGCCTTTGGAGGGCTCTGCCCCTGGCCCCCGAGCCCCCGCCCGGCCCGCCAACCGCTATTTCTTATCCTTGCGAGACTCCCCCAGCCCCTTGGACTTCTTCTCACTGGCAGCCTTGGTGCTCCTGCTGTGGTCCAGCATGGCATACAGCACGGGCGTCTGGGGGAGGGGCGCAGGTCAGTCACCCGGGCCCCCCCTCGCTGTGCCCGGCGGCGCCCAGGGCTCTCCTCCCCAGCGGTCCAGGCCCCGAGCCCCGCTAACCTGCCGGCCGCGCTTGGACGAGTCCTTCCCGATCTTGTGCAGCTTCCCCTTCTCCATGGCGCTGAGGGGACAGGAAAGGCTGTGGGTGGGGCCCCGCCAGAGCCCCTCCTCCCAGAGCCCCCCTTCCCAGAGCCCCGCCCCGCGGCGGCCTCGCCCCTACCTGAGCCTCCTCTGCAGGGCCGCCTGCCTGCGCAGCCAGCAGTACCGCACCAGGTAGAAGAGCAGCAGCAGCAGCAGCACGCCGCCCAGGACGGCCCCGATGACGGCGCCCAGCACCACCCCGTAGCGCGTTGGCACTGGGAGAGGAGGGACGCCAGTGAGGGGCCCGGCGGGGACCCGGACCGGCCGCGGGGAGGTGCGGAGGTAGGGGCCGAAACCGCCTTCTGCCCGCCGTCCCAGAGCCGGACCAGCTCCCGCCTGTTCCCCCGCTTCCCGGTTCCCCCAGACTCCTCCTGGTCTCCTTTCACACCTTTTTCAAAGACGTAGAGCGTGACCTGCGAGGTCTTGCCCACTATGTCTGGTGGGTTTTTCACGTCGCAGGTGAACGTGCCGTTGTCACTGAAGTCCAGGTTGTGTATGACAATGGAGCCATCCTTCCAGCGAGGGTCCCCTACCCACTGGATGCGCTCTTTGAAGGTCCCCACCTCGTCGATGTAGGGCTGTCCCTTGGCGTAGTGGAAGATCTGCGAGGAATGAGGGGGTGCATGTAGCTCTAGCCACAGGACAGGGAGGGTACTGTTGTGGGGGGGGCAGTGCAGAGAGGCCCTAGTCGGGGTGACAGACATTGACGTTTCGCCAAAGTTGGGATTACGGCTCATAGAGGATCTCCCCCTCCTTAGCTCACGCTCTCTTTTCCAATATCTCGGAAGCACCTTTCCATCCTCCAGCCCCAGGGCCCCTGGGGAACTCACCGAGATGGCATCTCGGCCCCCTTCGGGCTGGTAGCGCCAGGTGAAGGAGATGTCGTCAGAGACCCACTCGCTGGACCAGAAGGAGCAGTGCAGGGTCACTCGGGAGCCCACAGCGCCATGGACCTCCCTGTCCGTGTAAACCACGATGGCCTGGGCCGGGGCCAGCACTGCAGACACAGAGGGGAGTCAGACATCCAGGGGGCCCAGCAGGCACACGAGGAGGCGGGGTCAGGGGGGGTCCAGGCCACCACAGTGGGGCCACAGCAGAGGTGGAGGCAGTAAGGATTCATCCTGAACCCAAGCCTCTGGACTCACTGAACAGCTGGGGGGAAACGCTGTGTTGGTCCCAGCTGGTCAGTGCGTTGAAGAGGCAATGAAATGGGGCAGCAGCTGGCCCCTGGAGGACACCCAGGAGCGGTGGTTTGTCTGCATGTCTCGCTGTCCCTTTGGCTTAGTGTCTAACTCTGAAACTGTCCCTCAGATGTAGGCCTTACGATCTTTAAAATTTGTTATAAATCATACAGGGAATACACATCACGTTCTTCTTTTATACTATTCAAGCAATAGCGATAAAGCTGAAGTCTCTGTTGACATCACTCCACCAATTCCTCTCCTGTCGTCCCCTCCCAGACATAACTACTGTCATCAGTTTAATGTGCTTTTTTCTCTGAGTCAAACTCAGTATAAACTTAACAAACTCAAGGTATGTAGGTACTTATGTTTTTTAAATATATACATATAATGAATATATGTATCTGGAAGGAGTTTCCATGTTGATTCATAGAGACGGTCTTGGTTTTTTTTTAAGATTTTACTTACTTACTTTTAGACAGAGGGGAAGGGAGGGAGAAAGAGAAGGAGAGGAACAGCAATGTGCAAAGGACACATTGGATCGCCTACCCTTCCGCGCGCCCCCAGCTGGGGATGCGTGGCCCGCAACCCAGGCACGTGCCCTGATGGGGAATCAAACCAGAAACCTTCGGGTTCCAAGGCTGGTGCTCAATCCACTGAACCACACCAGCCAGGGTGAGGCAATCTCATTTTTAACAGCTACATAATATTTCACAGTACAGCAAACTCAACTTTCCTATGGAAAATAAATGAAGGTAACTAGAAAATGTACATCCTCTTCCCTGGCCCGACTGTTCTCACTGCGGAGTCTCCGGCTGCAACACACCTTGTTCTCAGCGGGAGGCACTTGGGAGCAGAGCAGACCCCAAGCCCAGAGCTCGGATGACTGCATGTGAGCCCTCTGGGGTTCGACCCTCCTCACCCTGAATGACCTTTCAGCCATTCTGGGTCAGTGCCACGCCCAAGACTCACCCACACAAGGAAGGCCATTCCAGAAAGATTATGTGTGTGGGCTGGCCTTGGGCAGGGGCAACTGTAGACCCTTTTGTTCTACTGGAGAGGGAGCAAGCAGCCAAACAGGGAGACCCATTGTCTGAGCAATGTAGGGGGCTCATGCCACCCCCTCATTGTCCTGAATCTCCCACCTCAGCATGCAACATCGCCGACTCGCTGTCTGGGTCCTCTGCCTTGCAGCCTTCTTGGGAATCCCAAATGCAACAAGGGAAATTGTTCATTGGGTCTACCTCCTATTTTTCCTGTCCTAAGTTTGGCCTCTGCCCTTCAGCTCAGCTCAATGAGTGGGACAGAGCTCCCTCGCCCTGTGCTTCAAGATCCCCTCTCCCCAGTCCCCTCCCCATGGCCTTCTCCAACATTTTCTCGGGAGAGTTCAGCACAGCCCCGAAGAGTCTAGGTTTGGGTTGAGGACCCAAGAAGCTCACAGACGAGAACATCCTTGGACAGGTTGAGCGCCCCCCCCAACCCCCGCCCGCACACATATGTCTACTGCTCCAGGTCCATTCAGAGAAGAAGGGCAGGATGGATTCAAACAACCTGCTTTGACCTTCTCTTGCTCACCCAACATCTACCACGGGGCAAGGAAGGGGTCGATCAACTTACGAAGGAAGACAGCTTTCGATGAACAAAATCCTAAAATCTCATACTCTTCCTCCTACATTTTCACCCATGTAATAGACAATCAGTCCACAAAGAGAAACCGAGGCACCAGGAGACAAAGGACCCAAGGAGCTGGGATCAGAAACCCGGGACTCTTCCTGAGATCACAGTCCCTGGGATTTCCTTTCAGGGAAACTAAGGGTTGGCACCTCCTTACTGGGCAGTGAGTATGGGCCCGAAGCCAGGCATCCGATCCTGGTCCTTCCCTTGCCCTCACATTGCTTCCCCCAGGCCCTGAGCATGGCTCGGGGCATGATAATGGTTTCCACCCTGGGTCCAGTCTGGGCCACCTCAGGGAAGCTGCCTACATTGTCTTTTACCTTTTCCCGTCACAGAACACCTTTATGCTATCTATTTTTTCCCTCCAAACTATCTATTTTTTCTCTGAATAGAATATCTTCCTGCTCCTTCTCACTCTTTCTTTGGTTGCAGTGAGCAGTGCAGGGCGAACAGTAGGCGGTTGCTCGGAGAACCCGAGTCCCAGGCCCCCCGGCCAGGGTGGTTCCACTTACCCAAAGAGAAGAGCAGCACAGCCAGGACGGGACTGGGGCTGGACGAGGGAGCCCCAGGAGCCATGGCTGGGGCAGGGTCTGTGGGGCAGGGAGAGTGGGGGACTGGGAACTGAGCGGGGGTTCCTAGAACCTGCTTAAAATCCCCCAGGGCCCCAGTATGAGGGGGCTGTCCTGAGCCAGTAACCAATCGGAGCCTGGCATGTGCAGTTGAGAGGTGGTAGGGAGGGGGGCAGAGTGCAGGGAGCAGAAGGGGCATTGTGTCCTCTGGGTGGATGGTGGGGGGACACATGCCACCCCATACACAGTGGGCTTTGTGTCTGCTGGCCTCCCCTGCCCCAGGCTGGAATGTCGGGGGGTGAGGGAGAGGGACAGAAACAGGGACACAAACACTTCTGTGAGGAACAGGAGGGCAGGGGAACCTGAACCCTAAGGCCACGACAAGGAGATTCCTCCCTGGACTCCTTGCCTGAGCCGACGCCCTCAGAGCCCTGGGAGCTGCAGGCAGCTTCCCTGAGAGAACCTGGGAAGCAGGATCCCACTGTTTCCGTGACCACCGTAGGCTGCCCTACAGGCTTCCTGAAGTGGCCACGTCCTTTGGGAGCCTTCTGTTTCCCCATCTTCCCGCATCCTGGGCAATTCTGCCCAGAGGGAAGTTTTCTCCACTGGAAAACACCCAGGGGAGAATCCCCTAACTTTCCCCTGTTTGTCAGGAAGCCCCTCGATGCCCCAGGCTGCAGTTCAAGCCCATTTCCAGGGGCAGCAAGTCAACAGAACTGGACTGAGTGCCAGCTAATGTGCAATGCAGGTAACAGAGAGAAGAATAAAAGTGAAGTCCCTCCTTCAAGGAATTCAAAATCTAGTTGGCGGGGGTGGGGGCAGGGAGAGAAGGGTCAGAGGACAACCCCATCAACTCCAGTCAATCATGAGCTTGCTGCAGAACGATGAACAAAGTGAGGGGTGCACCCAGGAGGCACACGCAGCTGCCATAGCAGGGAGAGGGTTTTGTAACAGAGGTTTTTCAAAAATGCATTTTACTTAATCAGTGAAGCTCAGAGAAGGTGGGAGTCATGTCTTGAAGGCAGTGTTAGCTGTGGACCAATCTGAAAGGATGTGTGCCGTTTTGAAAAGGAGCAATGTACCCGGGTGGTGAGGGTATCTGGCAGGTAGAACAGCGAATGCAGAGACAGAGAGGTGAGAATGTGCATGTGTCTTGAGTAGGTTTGTCAAGTCCTGGGCGTGTTCAGGCAGATATGGGGCCACCCACTTGACTTGATTTGGGGGGACTTCACTGCAGGGGCATCATAGGAAATGATTCTGCACAGGAAATTGAAGCTGGTGTTGGTGGGCCTCAAAATACGGACTACAGAGGGTGGATTTAACTTGCATTCTAAGAATTTCCTGAAAGGTCTTGGGGTAGTGTTCGAGGCTAATGGGAGTGTCTGTATGCTCAGAGCTGAGTTTTAAGGCAAATCTGGCCAGAAAAATCATTCATAACAGAGGTCTCCTGATTGTGGTCTCCTTCCCTTCCCTCCTTGGAATCACCTGAAATGATTGTGCTTTCATAGAACCTCTCATACTCCAACCTGGATGTTTTTCCTTCTCTCTTCCCCTGCCTTTCACCCCAAGCCTTGAATATATCCTGCTTCTCTTTCCTGCTTATTTTTAGGATGAGCCTTGGTATTCAGAGGATTGACTTAATATTTGGTTTAAGTTTCAGTGTGATTCATTTCCATCGATCATGGGCTCTGGAGGTTCATTTGAAGGTTGCTGCCGTTCCTGCTATGAGACCCCTGCGGGCTCACCTGCAAGGTCACAGCTCCTGGTACCTTTCTGGTGTCTCCCCACATCCCAGACTCAGTGGGTTTCGAGACTGGTATTACATTTGCATTATGGAAATGCAAAATAGCATTTGCATTTGATGCAGAAATAACTGAATCTATGCTATTGCAGTCCTGAAAGGAAGGTGTAGGAGTGCTAAATATAATAAGGTTTGACTATTAACGTCATGAGCACGTTTGACATCAGTGAGGAGTTGTCCGGCGCCCTCCTTCACGCCTCCTTGTCACTCTCCTGTTCCTTCCTTGCCTGTTCACTCTCTCCCCGGAGTCCTAAGTGCTCTGCAAGTGGTATGTACTGTGCTCGGGTTTCTCAAAACTGTTCACATATATATATATAAGATCTAAGCGAGGTCAGCCCACCCCCACCCAGGTTCTTCTGGCTGTGGGTGTCATCCACAGGCGTGAAACAAGAGACAAGGGAGACTCGTGTTGGGTGAGTGGGCTTCTGGCTCAGGCGCCGGGCTGCGGGGCTTTGGAGGGGCTCAGGGCCTGGGAACCCGGGCTCCGAGCGCCTCCCCATGGCCCATCCTCACTCCGGACCTGGGTCTGGACTCGCGCGTCTCCGCACAGGAGAGGCTGCACGTGAGGACGGGAGGGAACGTCTCCGGCGGTCACTGGGCCTTGTCTGACCCCACGGATGGGGCGGGGATCAGACCGACAGGTCTTGGAGAAGAGTCAGGGTCAGGCCTCCCTGGTGCGAATCAAAATGAGAATCAAAACGAGAAACGTACATGGGAAGAGTTTGAACCAACGGCGTTTCTGCCGAAATTGGCAAATTCTGGGAGTCAGGCCAGGAGGCGGGGCGGAAGCCCCAAATTCCGAGAACGGCAGCATAAACTCCGTGCACCACCGGACGGGAGAAGGCTCCCAGACCTTTAATAGAGGCCCGCGCAGTCACGTGACACAGGCCCCGCCCCGCCCCCGCGAGGGGACAGTGTCACTGCGTCACTTCCGTCCATACAGAAACCCAAGATGGCTGCGCTGTTGTTGAGGTGACTTTCGTACGCGGCTGCGAGTCGGTGCCTGCGGCCCCCGGGAGACCCGGCTGGGCCGCTGGCGTCTAGCTGACGGCCGTACACCTTGTGCCCGGGCAGGGGAAGGGCCCGTGCCCGTGCGCGTGGGGCTCGTGCGGGGTCCCAGAGACCCCTTCCAGCCGTCGCCGCTCCGCGGGGCGTGGGGGCGCCGACCCGCTCGGCCTCCTTCCCGGCCGCGGAGGGCGCGGGCTCCCTCCCGCTCTGCTGCCCCACCTCTGAGTTCGTCCTCGGTCCCTGTGGGCTGCACGGGGGAGTCAGGCTCGGAGGAAATAAATGGAGACCCCGCGTGTTTTGTTCAGACCGCGCAGTAGAGCGACCGTTGGGGGTCGCAGTAAACCAGCAATAACCTTTCTGCTGGGGACGGGTGGGGAGGGAGGTCTCGGTTTTAATTTCTTAAAAACAAACAAGAAAACAACACCTGTGAGGCGCAGTTATGCCTGTAACGAGATATGCCTGTAGCTCCAAGAGGTCAGCGGACGGTGGGTCCCCCCGTTTCGACATCTTTCTTAGGATTTGGAACTGGTGGGGGCAAAGCTCGACGTGCTGCGCCCTTGCTTCAGATGCCTGCAGACCCAGCTGCTGGCGGGGAGTGGGCCTCCTGCCGGCCGCCCCAAAGCGCCCAGAGGACTCAGTTTTAATCTCTTCTGATTGCGGGGTCGGGGGAGTGGAAGCCCCAGTTTTTCTCCACGATGTCAATTCCTGTCCGGTTTCCTTCCGCTCCCAACTGCCCACGGTCCAGGCCTCCGCTACTCGGAGCCTTTCGACCATAGCGCTTTTAGTGACTTTTCACACTCCCCTGGTGCAAATCCCAGAAGAGGTTTGTGCCAGCCCTATTTCTGGAAACTGTTTGTTATGGAAAGTTAGCTTTGATGCTGTTGAGATTTAATTCCTGGTTTACCCAAATGTCTCCTCCTTTCTCTTTCCACTTAACTTGCCCGGTGTAAAAATAGAGGGAGTTTATTTAGTTGGTTAACAAAATGATTCCTTTGGGAGCTGAGATCAGGAATGGGTTATCTTATATTTTTCTCCCTGCCTCTCATTTCCAAATGAGTCCTTTTTTTTCTGACAGATGCCTTTCCCAGTCTTGCCAGAACTGCCTCCCTTCTTCTAGTTCATTTGGCCATGATTGAGTGCTTTTGGGTCCTTTGACATCTCATCATTTGGTAATGGTCAAGGGCTTTCGGTGGGATCGACATCTAGCTTGAAGTGATCTTACTGGTTGTAAACAGTTCCTTTCCCGACCAGGTTTAGAGGCTGAGGGCCGTTCTGCTGGTGAACTGTGTTGAGACAGTGTCCCGTTCAGGTCTGCAGCCTGTCACCACCAGCACCCCGTGTCAGGAAGCAGACATTTTCACCAGCGGTGATCTGAGGCCCTCTTCCTTTCTCGTGAGGGATTTATAGGAGGGCTTTTTAAAATTAAAAAATACATATATATCCTGATGAATTTCCAGTTCTAACTTAGTTCACTACAGGGGCTTGGGACTGTTTGTAGTGTGCTGGTGTAGCTTCAAAGGAGAATACCTTCTGAGAAGTCGGGAGCTGGCTTCTGAGTATTTTGAAGAGGTCAAGGTCATTGATTCCACGATTGTGGATTCCTCATTTGTGAGTGAACGTAGTAATAACTTGGACCCTTTTAAGAGCAATATTGGTTAGATATTTTTAATATGTGCTTAAATATTATTAGTTATCAGAGTGCTGTGCGTCATGGCTTTTGAACAGTGCGCTGTGTTTTGTACATTCCCTAAACGGTTCACAGATCAGCCGGCCATGGATCCCCAGCAGAACGGCGTGCTCTGTTGGCACTCGGTCAGGAATGACTTGCCAAAGCCCAGGCAGCGACAGCTAGAGGACAGCGGGGCCTCGGCCTCACAGGGTTCATGCTGCTTAAGCACGAAGTCTCCAGAGCCATGAACCTTCTGACATTGCTCGTCGTATTAAATCCCACATGCGAAACATCTGCAAAAATACGTTGTAACCTGCATTTGTAAGGCTGCATTTTAACACGAGCGTGCTCACTCACAGACCATTTCTTGAACCTCTTCTGTGTGTCAGACATTATTACAGATGCTAGAGGTGCAGAGTGTTCCTGTCCTGTCCTTGAGGAGCTCAAAGTCTAGCAGAGGAGGTAAATAAATAGATTACTTATTAAGCAAGAAGATGAATGTTGCTACAGAGGTGCAGAGTAGTGCAGGGACGTCGCCAGGCGGGGCTGTTGGTGTTGAGGGTGAGCGTGTCAGGCTGTGAGGAAGGCCCCGTCCCAGCAGCTCGAGCAGAGGCCTGTGGGCTTAGAGGGCTCGGGCCGATGGGTGTGGTGTCGCCTCCCATGTGGGAGAGGTGTAGCGGCCGTAGGGAATACGTTGGGAAATAGGTCCGGAGCGTTGGACGGGGCCCTTGCGAAGGGCCTGGTCTGTCTGCAGTAGGAACGTGAACCTGTAGGCAGGGGGAGACGGTGAAAGACTTCCAGGGAGCGGGCTCTGCCGGTCTGGACGACAGGGAAGAGGTTGGTGCTGGGGAGGCCGTGCAGGAGCAGCTCTGCGACGCTGCTCCTCGTGGGAGGTGAGGAGCACGCCAACTGCGCTGAAGTTTCCAGGTCACGTCGTGGGCTCGGCGATGCCTTGCAGTCGTGTGGGGTGGGGTGGCAGAGGAAGGAAGAAATCAAGGATGACTTACCTTGTAGCTTGGGAGTTAGCTGTGGGCTAATCACCATTAATCAGAGCTTTTGTGCATAAATGATTACACTTCATCGTGTCTTTAGGGCCTTGCATCTCTAGTGTCGCTATTATCACAGACATGTATAGAACTTCCTGGTTTACCGTCAGATTCAGTTTAGAGGTCATGTAAGAGAAACTCGTTATAGTACAGTCACATCTTGTTTTGGACCAAAAATGGGTTTATTTCATTTGATCACGTAGATCAAGTTGAATAACTTTTGGTTTTGTTCAGACGTCAAATTCCTTTTCAGCAGATGAATATTTTCATCACCACTGACGGTTTCAGTGGATGTGATGCTAATCCTAAAGACCTTGGGGAGACTGATGGAATATTGCTGTCTTCCGTACATGCGGTGCATTGCAGTTTAGAGAAAGCTTCTTGTACGTTTCTCATGGAGCCTTCTCAACAGAAGCACGGCAGGCGTATCAGTTGCATTCTACGAATGAAGAAGTGAAGCTCAGTGACTCGCTGAAGGCCCACAACGAAGGCAGACCTAGAACTCGGATGCGGCTTCGCGCTCCGTCCGCTGCCGCTCTGCGGCGCTGTGGCCGCCCAGTCCAGAGGAGCGCTCCAGCTGTGGAGCGTTGCGGGGGACGCGTGCAGTGCCCTCGGAAGGGAGCCACACCGACGGGGGTTAGAAGTTCTGGGCTTGTTAACTTGAAGTAACACAGAGAAGGTACCATTCCTTTCTAGCTATAACATTAAAAGCACGACTCCTGCGGGGGAAAGAAACCTTTTCAGAGTTCCTGGTTTCCCGTAAAAGGCAAGGACAGGCGACTCCTGTCGCATTCCAGACCAGGTTGTGGAGTTGGTGCAGCTAGTTTCTGTCAGGGCCTGTGCAAAGCCAACGTTGGTGTTTGTCTGGGAAACAATAGCCCTGGACGGAGAGAGGCTGTAGATTCCAGCCCACGTGTGCCAGCCCTCCCTGGGAGCCTCGGGCTGGGGCTCCCGGGCGCAGGAATGCGAGGCCCCAGCGTCCGAGGCACAATCCCTGCCATTGATGCGAGGAGGTTGGCTCCCACTGCTGTCTTCTGGGAGCCGTGGACACACAATGTCCATATTCACCTCGTGCCTCCGAAGCTGGAAGGAGGGAAGGGCTGAAGGAAGTGCTGGTTGGATTAATTGTCCTTCAAGTTGTGGGCCCTTCTAGTGTCCTGGTGTGGATCGCGAGGCTCCTGAAATGCTGATGCATCTACTCTCAGTGGGGGGGCTCGGGGGACAAGGGATGGGCCACCAGCCACTGCCAGGGTCCTAACGAGGTCTGTGTCCCTGTGGGGGTGGGGTGGGACAGAGTAGACACGGAAACTTTTGTGGCGTCGGCGTATTTCACATTCCAGTCCCAGAGCTGCCCGCTGGTCACTTGCTTCAGTACCTTTGCAGAGATTTGACGCAGGAAAGTGAGTCGGGGTAGAGGTGATGCCATCTCACTCTGTAAGCTCTGGGTCAGTCCGGCTCTCCGATGGAGTGCCGGCACAGCTTAGTGTCAGACCTGAGAAGGAGCAGCTTCCTAGTGGGAAACTCGTGCGTCCTCCTCGGGAGGAGGTGCTGCGCAGCAGAGACATCTTCGTGTTCCCGTGTCTTTGCATTGTTACACGGGAGACCTGGACTTGGAGTTCACCCAGGTTGTCTGAAACTTGATGTGGTTCCCAACGCGAGAGCTCAGGGTTTGGGGCCCTTGGTCCATGGACTCCTGTTCCCCCAGCTTTTAATCCCCCTGCTGGAGGTGGCCCCTGTAGCTAAGCTGGGGCTGGGGGTTGCCAGCAGCTCACCCTGTCCTTTCCTTCACCTCACGTCTCTGAACCATCACCTCCTTCACTACCCAACTTCAGAGTCCCTTTCCGTATGTCCCTGTTAGGTGTGACCGGCTCTGGTTGTGATTTACCTCGCACAGATTGTGTTCAGCCGAAACTCTGTTTTGCATTTCTGGGTAATATTTGTGATCGTTCTCAAGTTATTTAAAGTTGTGACTTTTCTGCTAGAAAGTAATCTTAAGGACACTGATGCTGTCGCTTTTCCCACCTTACGCGTGGTGTCCCGCCCCACCCCGAGTCGGTTGCAGGCTGGAGGCCGACCCGGCGTGGGCGCTGACTCTGGTTCTCTGTCCCGCAGGCATGCTGGCCGCCCCTGCCTCCGAGCCCGCCTTGGTCCGCAGCTCTGCGTCCGGAAGTAAGTTGCTGGGTCTGTGGGTATTATTACTGCTTATTTTTTTCCCTTTGGGGACAGCAGTAGATTGTTGGCTTAGATTTTGGGGCTACATATGAAAGAAAAGCTGTAGTGGGGGTGGCTGAAAATATGGGGTAGTGGTCGCTTTTGCCCATCGAGCAGAAGGAAAGACAAGAATATTTCTTTGGTCTTCTGTTGATTTTCCTCACTTTCATCTCGTCTGCTATACCTAATTTCATTGATGTCATCCAGTTCTTGATTCCTTCTTTGATATCTAATTTTCTTCTTTCCTTTCTGCTTAGTCTTTCTTCCTTTCATACTTTCTTTTTTTGTAACCTTTAGTTCTGGGCAGGAATTAGCCCTTAAATAGATTTTCCTGCTCTACTCATTTCTACCCTGTTGATTGCAACAGTTGCCTCTGTTATTTTTTTTTTAACTTTTAATTTTGGAAATACACATTCAGAGAAGTTGGAAGAATAATACAGTGAAGTTCTGGATGCTGCTTACCTAGATTCATCAGTTAGAATTTTGCTATGTTTACTTATCAGTATGTATTTTAGGTTGTGTCATATGAAATTGGTATTTTTGTAGATCTAAATTGGCCTCGTGTGGATAACTTACCATAGTTTTTCACATGTTTAATTACTGTTACTATTTTCTCTGAATTCCTTGCAGTTACATTGCAGGAATGACGATGCTTTACTTTGTCTCTCAGGAGGGTGGAATCCTGTTGGTGTAGGCACATGATAAGTTAAATTGCTGGGCATAGCTGTTTCGCAGAGGGCTTCAACCCAGCCCGGCGGCCAGGGAAACCGGGAGGCTGCCCAGAGGCGCCGAGCTGAGCGCGCCTCCCGATTCTGTGAGCCCGGAGGGGGGACTCCAGGAGCCAGATGAGGGCAGGCGGGAGGTGTGAGGCGGCTGGGAAAGGGCCCTGCGCTTATGCGCGGAGTCGCACGTTTGCCTCCACGCGCAGCCGGGAAGGGTGTCTGTTGGGGGAGCTGTGCACTGTGTGCAGGGAGGGCGCCTGATTCGACCTTGTTGGGTGGTCAAGGTTAATGACCGAGTCGGCGGCGCATAAAGGTGAGGGGAGTGGACGTGCACGTTCACCTTATACAGTGGCTCGTCCAGCCCAGCTTACCTTTTTTATCTTAACGTTTCGTTGTATAAAAAACTTAAACCAACTTTACTTTTAATCATTTAAAAACCTTCTGGTTTCGTTTCAGTGCTGTTCCTTTGGGAACCACGGCCAAAGAAGAGATGGAGAGATTCTGGAATAAGAACCTCGGGTCAAACCGTCCCCTGTCTCCGCACATCACCATCTACAGGTGAGGGCTCCAGGACCGGATCTGGGAGGGGTGGGTGAAAGTCCTGGACTGGCCTGCAGCCCCCCGGTTATGTTCCTCAGGCCTGTTGTAAGAAGGTGGCTGAATTCTATCTTCTGGCCTCGGAAGGGTAGTCTGCCTTACAGAGCTACCATTTGGGAAATCCTGGTATGTCAAAATGCTGTCAATTTAAAAATGTTGTTTTGACACAATTCCAGATTTGCAGAAGTGTTGCAGAAAGAGCACACACGCTCCCGTGCACCATCGTGCGGATTCACAGGGTGTTGCACGCCTGAGTGACTTTTAAGGGCAGGTGCAGAGGCGACGGCCCCGTCACTCCTGTGTCACATTTCTGTTCCATCGCCAAAAGCCAGCACAGGCTCTGTGGCCGAAAGCAGCACATTTGCTGCCCACCGGTTCTGAGGGCGGAGCCCCACAGAGCCTCCCTGGGCTGAAGTCGGGGCGGGGACCAGGCTGGTCCCCCCGGAGGCTCCGGAGGCTCCGGGCAGATGGGCTCCTGGTCTTCCCAGCTGCTGGAGGCTGCTCTGGATTCCTTGGCTTGTGGCGCCTTTTCCTCACGTTCAGAACCGTCAGTGATGGGTCAGGTTCATCTCTGGTCAGCACTTGACTGGCTTCCATGGTCACATTTCTCTGACTGTCCTCTTCTGCCATCCTCTTCTGCGTGCGGGGACCCTGAGATTCCCTGGGGCCCTTGTCTTCAGGTGAGGCCGTTAGCAGCCTCCGACACTCACAGGTGCCCGGGCCTGGCGTGGGCGCGTCTCTCGGGAGGCCGTCACTCTGTGCCACGGTCCCTTAACGCTGCAGCGTGTGCTCCCTGAGTTCGAGGACTGTCCGTCGTCCAGTCGTCCCACACAGGAAATGACCGCTGACCCAGGTCGTGTCCGTCCCTCAGCCCCTTGCCACGTGTGCCGGTTGTCCCAGTAGTGTCCTTCCCAGGCCCCGCATCCCACTGAGGCCGTGTGGCATTGCCGCTCTCAGCGGTCTGTCGGGCCTCCTTTAGGGTGGAGCAGTGTTTTACTCCCTCCCGATCTTTTGTGGCCTTGACACCTTCAGAAAGTCTCTCGGTTTGGCTGGCCTGATGCGCGTCTGTGACTTGCGTGTTTGGGCAGGAGCTCTCTGGGGTGCCGTGCTCCTGGCACCTGATGGTTCGTCTGTCCCGTTACCGGTGACGGGAACTGTTGTCACTGGGTGAGGGGTGTCTGCTGGGTTTGTGTGTTGTAGTGAGTGCTGATTTCGTGGGGACACACCCTGAGACTGAACATTCTGTTTCTCGTCACGCTTTTACCCGCCTGAACCCGTTGTTACTGTGCTGGGCTCCGAACTGTGATGTTTCTGATTCCGTCGTGCCTTTTCGATTTGTTTACTGCTGGGGTAAAGCTTTCTTTCTTACTGGTGCAGACGCAAGGATCCCTCAGAGGAGAAGCGCACTCATTTCCCTCTCCTCGTGAAACCAGCTGAAGGGAAGACACCGCAGTGTCCTCTCCACTCAGCCCTTGTGCCACGGAAGGTGTAGGGGCTGTTCCCACACCAGCCAGTTTCCCAGCTCCGGACACCAGCTGGGCAGCCTGTGATGCGGTTATGGCGCTCACCCCGATGTTAGCGCGGGCCCACAGGTGAGGCGCAGCGCCCCACGCCGGCCCCTTGCTTCCTGCGGCGGTCCTGGGCCGTGACCTGCGCTTTACCGGCCAGCTGTCAGCAGGGCTTTCCCCGACGCCCTCCTTGGGTTCAGTGATCTGGGCTCATGGGACCTGGAAACGTTTCCTTATGTTTCTGGTTTAGTGTAAAGGGTGTTACAGGTGAGCGGCCGGGTGCCCTCGCAGGCACCTCTCTGTGTGAAGGGTCCTGGTCACAGGAGCTCTGTCCCCATGGAGTTGGGGTGCCCCACCCTCCTGAAAACTCTGATCCCCGTACTTTTGGGGTTTCTGTGGAGGCTTCATCACCTCCATTCATCCTTCATCACATGATCCATGAACCCCTAGCCCCTCCCGCCTCCCTGGAAGAAGGTGGAGGTGGGGCTGAAAGTTCAAGCTTGTAGTCGTGTTCTGGTCTTTCTGGTGACAGCCCTTTCAGAGTCGCCTCATTCGAACAAAGGACGCCGTTTCCACCCAGGAAATCCCAGTGGATTTAGGAACTGTGTCAGGAACCAGGGTCAGAGACCAAATATTAGAACAGAAGATGCTCCTAGCGCCCCATCACTCAGGAGATCATAAGGGTTTTAGGAGCCAGAAACAGAGAGGCGGAGGTGGGTAGATGCCTTACTGTCGGGGCCAAAGGGCTACACTGTTACTCTTGTCTGTTTGATGTTCAGACTGTCTGGGCCTCGGCTGGTGCGGCTCCTGTGGAATCGTGATCTGGTGCTGGGTGTGCTGCGGTCACCAGGGTGTCGTGGCGACCAGGCCCCTTCCGTGGAGCGAGCTGGGACTCGTGTGTGCACACAGCCATGTGTGTCTGTCATGTCGTGTCCTCAGCTGTAGCATCGATGGCCGGCATGCCAGCGCCCTCCCCGAGACCTGCTCCTTTCTAGCTAACCCAGCATCTCGAGCTCAGCTGCCCTCTTGCTTGGGCTCCCGCCAGGGGGCTGGCCGTGTTTTAACCGCCTCCACAAATACCACGGCCCTTCAGATTTCTTCCACGCCGGATTCCAGAAATAATTCTGATTGCAGGGTTGGACGAATATCCCTCGTCCAAACAGAAGGACGTTGACGAGGGACCTCAGCCCTCGCTACTTTACGGTGAAAGTCTTTTTAAGATAAAAGATTTGGGAGGATTTTAATGACGAAGAACTCTCAGATTATCCTGAATCTGTACTTCAAGCCAGGGCCTTTTTTCACAGGTCATATTACAAAGGGTGGTAGGGTGGTGAGCTTTGTCTTGGTTTGAAACTTGAGACACACATGTGGAAAAAAGAAACAGCAGCGACTGTGGGGCTGCTTCCCAGGTGACAGGTCGGGAAGGAGGTCCGAGGCATCTGGACCCCTGCTTTTTGTTACTGAGTTCTGGAGGTGTTCGGGGGAGGCGTGGAAGCAAGCAGTTGAGTCAGCAGTTTCTGAAGCGCCCTTTGTCTCTTAATATACTGAGTCCATTTAGCAAAGCACAGTGTGTCCAGGGATTAAGTTACCAGGGGCAAATGAGTCCTTCAAAGGGATGTTGGATAAAACTTTTTAATGCCTAAGTTTTGGAAGGACCCTTAACATTTAATCAGATTATCAGCCTCGTTGGTTTCAGAGTACTCCTGGGCTCGGGTGTCCACTGAGTGTGCTGGGCAGTTGTGAGGGGCCGGCCAGCATGGAGACTGCTCTGCAGGTCCCCGCCCCGTTGACCTGAGCATCCTGGCACTTACGTACATGGTCTGTTTTCTGTATTAGGGTTTTGCATTTGAAGAAAGGGTGCTGCTCAAAAAAAATGTTTAAAAGCCACCATTGTGCCTAATGAGTGGGTGTTCCCTGCAGTATTTGCACAAGTGATTGCCTGCCTGTGCTTGCATACCTGCAGTGACAGGGAGCTCACTATTACCCTTTTCCACTGGGAATTTCTCATCATCAAAAAGAGCCTTATTTTATGAAACTTACTTCAATTTATATCTTCTATCCAGTGGCTCTAGTTCTGGGAACTATACAGGGTAGATCTAAGCTCTTTTTTAAAAAAGATTTTTTAAATTTATTTTTAGAGAGAGGGGAAAGGAGGGAGAAAGAGAGGAAGAGAAACATCCATGTGTGGTTGCCTCTTGTGCCCTCCTGCTGGGGACCTGGCCCACAACCCAGGCCTGTGCCCTGACTGGGAATCGAACCAATGACCCTTTGGTTCTCAGGCTGGCGCTCAGTCCACTGAGCCACACCAGCCAGGGCTCTAAGCCCCATTCTTTTCCTGAATGCCCTTTATGATGTTGAACATCTTTTGCTGTGCTAATTGGCCATTTGTAGATCTGTGTACAAATGTATATATGTATGTTCAAGGGCTATGCTCCTTTTAAAATTGGGTTGTCTTTAGTTTTTAAAAAAAGTTTTTATTTGATTGGTTAAACAAAAAGTATAACACTCATGCTGGGCAACACGCAGGTGCGCTGTGAGGGGGAGCAGGTCTGCAGCTGACCCCACGCCCCTCGGAGACGGTGCTGAGGGGACACCGCCTGGCCCTGAGGACTCCAGCTGGGCCGCTGCCCCGGAACTCGGCCTCTGTGACCGGGGCTGCTGGAGAGTGGCCCTGCGGTGGTGGTAGAGGAGGCGTCACGTAGAAGCCAGCGTTTGGCCACTTTGAAGCGTGCGGTGCAGTGCCATCGGGCACAGTCACAGTGGTGTGCTGCTGTCACCGCCACTTGTTTCCGGAGTCCTCTTGTCTTTCCGGGCTGCAGCTCTCCCGGGGGACAGTGCTGCCCGGTCCCGCCGCCCCCAGCAGTCCCCAGTCAACTTGCCGTCTCACGAGTCTGACCGCCCTAGGCCCTCGTGAAGGAGAATCGTGCCCTGCCTGTCCCGTGGGTCCGGCTTGAGGCGCTCAGCATGTCGTGGCCACGTGGCTGCCGTGTCAGAGTCTCCTCCTCGCTGAAGCTGTGGTCCGTGTAGGCCACGTCGTGCGGAGTCCATCCACCCGCGGACGTTCGTTCGGGTGGTTCCCGCCCTGTGGCAGTTGTGAACGATGCTGCTGTGCGTGGAGCGCACGCCCCCGCCTCCGTTCCTTTTGGGTGTGTCTAGGGCGGAGGTGCTGGAGTGTGCAGTCCTCCTGGGGCTCGCTTTTCCTGGAACCAGCACGGTTTTGTGTTCCCACCGCAGTGCACGGAGGTGCCACATCCTCTCCAAGACTCGGTGCTGCTGTTATTGTAGCAGCAGCCATCCTGCTGGGTGGGGAGGTGTCTCGCCGTGGCTTTGGTTTGCACCCCCAGTGGTGAGCGAGTTTTCGTGCACACGCTGGGCATCTGTGTGTCTTCTTGGCAGAACAGCTGTTACTTTCTTGGTGGGACTGTTTGCAGCCCAACTGGTAGATTGTTGCTGAAATTCACATATCCTGTCCCTAGCTTTCTTTCTCTTCTTTTAAAGAGATTTCTGTTTATTTTTAGAGAGAGGGGAAGGGAGGGAGAAGGAGAGGGAGAGAAACACGAGTGTGAGAAAGGAACATCAATTGATTGCCTCTCGCATGCCCTCAGCCTGGGACTGAACTCTGAACCCAAGCGTGTGCCCTGACCGGGAATTGACCTGGCGACCCCTCGCTTTGCAGGGTGACGCCCGCCCGCTGAGCCAAC
Source organism: Trachops cirrhosus (assembly GCA_028533065.1). Classification (NCBI taxonomy): domain Eukaryota; kingdom Metazoa; phylum Chordata; class Mammalia; order Chiroptera; family Phyllostomidae; genus Trachops; species Trachops cirrhosus. Next base: position 44,974,598 of record CM052551.1, on the reverse strand, counting down.
TGCTCAGGGCTCTGGCTTTCTTTGATGAGCATCCCACTCACAGTGCGAGGAGGAGGTAACGCGCGCACATTGCACACCAGCGGGTGTGTGGTGACGGCACGTCATTCGCTGTCGGCCATCGGAAACGCAAGGGCGAATAGGCTGTAGTCTGTGTTCAAGAGGTTGCCAGTGTGTCCTGAAAAAGTGTTTGTCAGGGAAGTCTCAGGGTGCTACTGCCGTCTCCTCTGTAAGTGAAGAGCAGGCCTGAGTGTCTGCCCTGGGCTTGAGAGCTTGAACAGGACGTAGCGGATGACTTCACCCCGTGGTGTCTGAGGCCTCAGCTGGAACCCACAGGGGCCGGATGAATCTGAAGACCCACTTCCTCACAAGTCTCGGGTTGGCGCAGGCTGTTAGATGGCCCTCGTTTTCTGTCCACACCGCGTGCTTCACAAGCTGCTGTGGGCTTCCCCAGGGAAGGAGGAGGGCCCCGGGGATGGGTGGGTGGAGAGACGGGGAGGGGCGTGGGGACGGATGGACAGTGATTTGGGGCTCAGGCAGTGTTGCTTCTGCTGCATGTGGTTCCTGGGCAAAACCGTTGTGATGTCCTCTTGCCTGGTGGGCAGTGACAAGGCCTGGAACACCCCCGCCCCGGGGGTGGGGCCGGAAGTGTTGTGCTTGTCTGGAAAGTGAACTCTTCTTACCTGCACCGCACCAGGCCAGCCAGACCGTGGCTTCTCCCGTCTCCAGAAGAGACAACCAGGGGGTCCGCGAGTCTCCTCCCTCTGGCCTGGAGCCCCAGGTGCACTGGGGATGCCAAGCTACGTCTTACGTCTTTCCCCACCTCCCTCCCTCTCTCTCTCTCTCTCTCTCTCTCCAGTTCTCTGAAATCAGTGTGTACTCTGTCTCCTTCTCTCTGACAACCCTTCTCTCTGACAGGGTGGTTGAGCGACCTGCTCTGTCCCTCCCCGTCAGGGGGCTTTCTTTCCTGGGGACGGCTGTAAAGGCCCCATTTTGTTGTCCTGGGCACTTCTGCAGTCTCAGCTCCTTCTGGGTCTCAGTCTCCTGATTTTTCTAGCGAAAGGATGCCATTGTTCTCTGTTGTCCTTTGTTATGTGGCGCTTCTCCCGCCTTCTGTGCTTGTCCTGTTCGGTCTGATCCAGAGCAGTGCCCGGCCAGCTTTCTTGGTTTCTTTGGACATCACTCCTCTCTTACAGTGACCATTTTCATTACATAGTTAGACTCTTTCTGAGATCTTTTTCACCTACTTGCGTGTCGAATGTGTGGTCTGGTTCTGCTCGGAGCGTTCTCTCTGAGCTGACTCTCCAGGACGGAGGCGCTGCTGGCCTCCCCAGCTCCTGACCGGCTTTCTCTGAGCCTGAGAACCAGTCCCGGGGATAGCAGGGCGGTTGTCCTTCTGTGGAAATGCTGGGTAGATTGGCGGTTCTGAACATAATTGGAAAAGGGTTTGATGAGAAAGTACTTTAGAGCTACTGTGGATTAAGAAGCGTACTAAATCCAGCAAAACTGGGTTAAAAAGTTTGGAATAGGCGATTTATTAAGGAATAAACGGAATGCTCAATGGGGGTATTTTTGGGGTGCACAGTTCCGTAGACACGGAGAACAAAATGTTGGTTCCCAGAGGGCAGGGGTTTGCAGGGCTGGTTGGAAACAGTGAGGGACGAGGAAGTACTAATTGCTGGTCGCAGAAAGAGTCGCGGCTGTGCTGTCAGAGGGGCTCCCTGGGGGTCGCCTCGGAAGCCACGCGAATGTCCAGGCACGGTGCTCTGCACCCCAGATCACCACGACGTCGTTGTGGTGTGCCAGCTGGGACTGGAAAACACTCGGGAGACAGCAGGGTCCGAGGGTGATCGGTAGCACGTGAAACAGCAGGTAAGTAGAACTCACGCGGGTTTTCTTCTGCTTCAGTTCCGTGACTGGGAGATGGACAGGAGGGCCTTGTAGTCTGGTGACTGACTGCTCACTGCAGGTGACTCGCACGGGTGTCTTCGACCCGTGTTGCTTCCACTCGGGAGGGGGGCGTTTGAGCTGTCGCTGCTTTTTCCTTTCAGCTCCATCAGCGGCTCAGTCTGGTCAGGGGCACGACGCTTCCGTAAGTCAGTGCTCTGTCTCCCGACCAGAAGGCGCGCCCGGAGTGTGAAGGCTGCCCGCTCTTCGTGTTTGCTGCTGGGGTTCCCCAGTGGTCTGCGTTCTCCCCGCCGGGGGGCGCTCTTGCGTGGTGCCGCCTTCCCCCCTTTCACGTGCCTTTGTCTGCTTCTTTGCAGGTGGTCCCTTCCCATGGCGATGTCCATCTGCCACCGCGGCACTGGTATCGCCTTGAGTGCAGGTATGTATGTGTGTGCACACTCACTCCTGTGAAGAACGTCCCTGTTTCTTTGGCTCTGGGCACACCTCCTTGGCAACTCAGCAGCTTGATTTAGAGAGAACGAGTCCATGTAGGCCTGTGGTTCATTCATTCCTTTAACAGTTACGAGTTCCCGTGGGCTCAGGTTCTAAGGCATTGTGAGACCATCTGTACCTCGTCCTGCTGGTGTATTTATTGAAGTCACAGAGAGCAGAGATATACGTACGTGTAGTAGAGATGGGTGGCTGACCGAACAGGGCCTAACACAGTCCAAGACCAGCCATCAGCCTTATTCTCGCAGAAACTCAGCCTCTGCCCCCACTCCTTGTCCCCGGCGCGGTCGGGCCCGCAGACTCACTCACTCTGCAGCCTCACAGCGCCCCGGTGCCAGCCCGAAGGCCTGTCTGTGTGGCGTGCAGCGCAGCCGCCGAGCGGCGTGTGCTGGTCCTCCTCGGGCGGTGAGGGTCGTCCCAGGTCGGAGGTGCACGCGCGAGTAGGTGTCGGGGGCTGGTGCGCCTTTCCACAAGACAGGAGGACCAGCTGTGCTCTCAAATGTCCTCCGGCTGATGCTGTTTTTCACAGTGCCCTTCAGGGCTCTTCCCGTCCGAGGACCGTTTCACTGAAGTGGTCGTCTGCAGGGCTGGGGGCCGAAATGCAGCATCCCGCACTTAGGGAGCTGCAGCGAGACCGTGGCGGGAGGCACCGAAAGCTGGTTCTCCCCTGTTGGTCGTCAGATTAGCTTTGTTGGTGACCACGTGAGGGCGGGAACTCCCTGCGGGGTGGACGGCACATTCCTTTGGCTGGTCAGGGGCTGCTGGGACCCAGGTATAGGGTGACTGGTGTGGCCTGGGAATCCGTGGTAGTTCCTAGTTTCTAACCTACCTGCACTGAAACAATGGGGTGCACTTCAAGATGAGGCTGTTGTGACTGTAAGGTCATAGTCGGGTTGTTTCTGCGGACTCGAGTCCTGCCGCGAACAGAGTGACACCTGCTGCTCAGTGGGTGGTGTTGGTGAGCAGACGGATTCGAGGAACACGGCGGGGGGTTGGGGGGAGCAGCTCGTTTTCAGGCTGCAGTTCCCACTGTCACCAAGCATGCGTGTCACCTGACTGAGGGTAGTCCAGGTCAGGGGCTCGTGACGCGGAAGTATTTGTTTGCTAACCATGGCCTAAACGGAATGTTTATTTTGGGATATTATTATTTTATTTTTTAATATTTTATTTTCTAAATTGTATTTTATTGATAATGCTCTTACAGTTGTCCCAATTTTTCCGCCTTTGCCCCCTCCACCCAGCACCCCCACTCCCTCAGGCAGTGCCCCCACCATTGTTCCTGTCCACAGGCTGTGCCTGTGAGTTCTTTGGCTACTCCATGTCCTGCACTGTCCTGTACATCCCCGTGGCTGTTCTGTGACTTCCCATTTTTACGTCTTAATTGGCTTGCTTCCTCGCCCATTCCCCCACACCCCCGTCCCATCTGGCAACCATCAAAACACTCTGTATCCATGATTCTGTCTTTGTTATTCTTGTTTGCCTAGTTTGTTTTTCTAGATTCAATTGTTGATAGATTTGTATTTTTTGCCATTTTATTGTTCATAGTTTTGATCTTCCTTCTCTTAAATAAGTCCCTTTAATATTTCATGTAGGTGATGGTTTGGTGATGATGAACTCCTTTAGATTTTTCTTATCTGAGAAGCTCTCTTTCTTGCCCTTCCATTTTAAATGATAGCTTTGCTGGATAGAGTAATCTTGGATGTAGGTTCTTGCTTTTCATGACTTTGAATATTTCTTGCCATCCCTTTCTAGCCTGCAAAGTTTCTTTTGAGAAATCAGCTGACAGTCTTATGGGAACTCCCCTGTAGGTAACTATCTGCTTTTCTCCTCCTGCTTTTAAGATTCTCCCTTTATCTTTAACCTTTGGCATTTTCATTATGATGTGTCTTGTAGTGGGCCTCTTTGCATCCATCTGTTTGGGGCTCCCCGTGCTTCCTGGACTTGCATGTCTACTTCCTTCACCAGATTAAGGAAGTTTTCTTTCAGTATTTTTTCAAATAGATTTCCAACTTCTTGCTCTTTCTCTTCTCCTTCTGGCACCCCTATGATGCGAATGTTAGACCTCTTGAAGTTGTCCTGGAGGCTGCTTATACTATCTTCATTTTTTGGGATTCTTTTTTTTTCTTGTTTTGATTGGTTGTTTTTTGCTTCCCTATGTTCTGTATCATTGATTTGATTCTCAGCATCATACACTCTACTGTTGTTTCCCTGTAAATTGTTCTTTATTTCAGTTGGTGTATCTTTTGATTCTGGATCTTTTTTATGCTGCTGAGGTCCTCGTTGAGTTCCTTGAGCATCTGATCACCAGTGTTTTGAACTCTGCATCTGACAGATTGCTTATTTCCATTTCGTTTTAGCTCTTTTTCTGGAGTTTTGATCTGTTCTTTCATTTGGGCCATGTTCCTTTGTCTCCTTGTTTTGGCAGCCTCCCTGTGTCTGTTTCTATGTATCGGGTAGAGCTGCTTTGACTCTGTCTTGGTTTAGTTGCCTAATGTAGTAGGTGTCCTGCAGGGTCCGGTGGCACAGCCTCCCCTGTCACCCAAGCTGGGTACTCGAAGTGCACCCTTGTGTGGGCTGAGTGCACTCTGCTCTTGTGGTTGAGCCTTGGTGGCTTATTGGTAGGTCAGTGGGCGGGGTTTACCCAGGCCAGTCCGAATGTATTTTTTCCACAACTGTACTTAATAATTATTTGTGTCATCGTTGTCGTTGTTGTTATTCTTGTGAATGGCCATGTGTTCTTCAGCATAGATCCTGGTCTTCCCAAACTGCGTGCAGGCTGGTTCTGTCGGCCAGTGGTCCCTGTGCTCCTCCGGTCCTGCAGGGACAAGGCGCTGCCAGGTGGGCGACGTGGGCAGCTCAGTGCACTGTCCATGCCTCGGGCATTCCGTGTGAGATGGGCAGATTAATCAGGCCTATCCTGGAACTGACGGATTTCAAGGAACTCGACCCCAGATGTTGACTCACGGAAACAGGATGAGCAGCACAATAAGTAGGTGTAAAAGGAACGGTCTCCAGGGGGCCGGGCACTGGACCAGACAGCATCCCGTTGTTGGCCGGAAATGGCCGGTCCAGCAGCTGTGGCCAGTGTGTTCTGAGGTACACGGAACAGCAAGAACGATAGGAGACCTTTTGAATAAGTTGAGTCATGTCACGCTTAGAATCGCCCTGTTACTGTTACATATTACTCTTTGCCTTTCTCCTTAGATGAAAATTCAGATCTTCCCCACGGCCTAAAACGCCTGGCCTGGCCCTCGCCTGACTCCTCACTACCTGTCCTCCCCCTGCCCTATGCCCCCTGCCCTATGCCCCCTGCCCCCGCCACGCTGCTCTCAGGCCCTGGCACAGAGCCGCTGCGCGCTGTCTTCCCGGATCTGAGGCGTGCGCCCCTCGCCTTCTCTTGCGTGCTCCGTTCCTCATCAAAGCTGTCAACGCACAGAGTGCTCTGCTGACTGCCACGTCCAAAGTAGCTGCTATTTCTAGGTCTTACTACACTTGTGTTTCTGTCAGTTTTTATTGTGTAATTTGTAGTTACTTTGTTTGCTCGGTTTTTGTAAATTAGCCTATCTTAATACCATTCACATCCACTAGCACTCGGTAGGTGGGTAGGGAATCTTTGTTTACTACACACCCGGGGATGTTTGCTTATTCCTCCGACCTTATGGTTAGTCTGTTACGCTTTGGAAACTGGGGCTGATAATAACAGCCTCTTCCCTCCAGGGCAGAGGCATCCAGGAGTAAGACAGATAAATACTCATGGTGTGCTGTGACAGCTTTCCAGTAGAGATGAAGTCGCGGAGGCGAGGCCCTCTGAAGGAGCGCAGGAAGGTGGTTGGAAGTCCGTGAGGAGCAGGGGAGGAGGGCGAAAGGACCCTGTGCAGGGGCACAGGGTGTGGGGTGCCCGGTGCCCAGTGCAGGGGGTGGGGCGGGGCGCTGGCGGCCATGCTGACGGGCGGGGACGCAGCCCTGCTGACCGTGGGCATCACCAAGGTGGCGGTCTCGTCTGTTCCAGCAACAGGACAGCTGGCCTGGACAGATCCGCAGTAAGACTTACTCGGACAGTAGAGATTGGATGGCCAGTGTAGAAATTCTAAAACGCATGTTGCGTGATGACACTAGTGTGACTTTAAAATAGAATTTATTGAAAAAGAACTTTACAGACAATCCCTTAAAAGATGGAGAGAGATGGCTAGTAATACCCTTCCCTTGCTGAGGTTCTCTAGGGGTTAAAGTACTCAAGATTTTTCATAGTGACAGTTGGAAGAGAAATCTGGGGGAGCCCAGGTAAATTCCTTGAGAACGTGGGTGAGAACTCAGTGGGCGTGGGACAGGTGAGTCACCAAGGTGGACAGCCAGCAGTGAAAGGAACAAATAGGAAGAGGGAGTGTGGGTGCGTCGGAGGAAAGCGCCTGGACACGAGCCGGGCGGCCGCAGGGCCAGCCCGAGCGGCTCACTCACTGGCTGTGGCTGGCGGGCGGCTGTGACGGGCCTGCGCGTGTCTCCTCAGGGGTCTCTCTCTTTGGCTTGTCGGCCCTGGTGCTGCCTGGGAGCTTCGAGTCTCACCTGGAGCTGGTGAAGTCGCTGGGCCTGGCGCCAGCGCTGATCCACACGGCCAAGTTTGCTCTCGCCTTCCCTCTCGCCTACCACACCTGGAACGGGGTCCGGCACCTGGTGAGTTCGTGGAGGTGGGCATGTTTCCCGGGGGATGGGAGTGGCGGGGCTGGTAGGACCCTGTCCTTGTCTGTCTGGGTTCAGTGCTGTCCTGAAGGTTGCCCGTGTGGGGCCTCAGCCCGGGGGCCTGCAGGGGAGCTGACCTGGACGTGTGTTCCCGGGCAGCCCTGCGGGGCGGAGCTCAGTGCTGTGAGGCCTGGCAGATGCTCCGCCCGTTTTAAGAGGGTTGCTCGTGAAAGACGCCCCTGCAGCCAGGTCCTGCGTGTCACACACGCCCTTGGCACCTGCTGTGTCTGGCACAGGGTTGCAGTGAGAGCAGGTGAACAGCTGCGGTTTCAGCCCCACACCCGCCGCCCAGAGCACGAGCTGGTCCTGGCCTTTGTTCTGAGCTGTTGGAGAAGGTGGGGACTTTAACAGACCTTGGGGGCCTGGGGCCCCAGTGTGCTCCTGGGTTTAGGCATCTTCTGGTGGCCTGAGGACTGTCCTCTGTGACCTTGGGGTCTGTTCAGACAGGCGTCCCCTCTCCTAAAGGAGCTGGCTCCCTCCCCAGCACTTCGGGCTCCCAGACACCGTCCTCTCATTGCCCTTGGCCTTGCTGTCTTTTCCAGGGAGACACGCACTTCCGTTCCTTCTGGTTTCCATTACCTCTCAGCCCGAGGCCTCTGCCCTTCGGTGCTTTTGCCTTAATCTGACCTTTTATAACCCTGCCTCAGAGCCCAGAGACAAGCACTCTGTGGACGTCAGCCTGGTCCGGTAGCCGGGTCAGTGGGTAGGAAAGTGAGCGTGAACGACCTGTGCCATTCAGCCTGTCTGCCAGCTGGTCCCGGGGCCCCATCCAGTGGTCCAGGAGGACGTGACTTCCCTGGAGGGGCGGGTCCGGAGGAAGGGCATTTCCTGCCTGGACTGCTTGTCCCGAGACCTGAGCTCTCTCCTGAGATCAGTGACCCACTTCCTCAGTCACCTCCTGGCCCTGGCAGGGGTGGGGGGTTGGGGGGAGGGGCTTTGCAGAATCTCAGAGCTAAGGTGAGGCTTTTCTTATGCCCAGTGAGTTTCTGCTTCTCTTCTGAGTGCAGAGCAGGGCCTCTGTCGTCTGTGACGGCCGTAGCCCCGTGAGCTTGATGGTCGCCTTGCAGATGAGCAGTGGGGGGTGGAGAAGCAACAGGGTATCCGGTGTTCTAGAGAGCCACCCCCCACCCCGTCACCGCCACCAGCAGCGCTCTCTCTGAGAAGTCTGCACTCAGATGTTTGCGAACTTGGCCACAGAACTTCCCCCGTGTGACCCTTTCGGCTTCCTGAGGGCCCAGGGTGTGGAGGGACACTCTCTGGGCAACACTGGTTTGGGTGTCGTTGGGAAGGCTTCACTGGTTCCATCTGGAAGCTCTTGTGCACGGGACGAGGGTGCCTTTCTGTCCTTGGGGCCAGTGGTGGCAGGTACTGCCCTCTGGGAGTCTGCAGGTGATGGTGGGTGTGGGGAGGAGGCTTTTCTCTGGACCCCAGCTGATGGGGGTCTCCCTCTGAGAAGGGAGCTGTGACAGTGACTGGGCTGCTGCTTGCCGACACTCTCTCCTTTTTCCTTCCTCCTGCAGATGTGGGACCTCGGGAAGGGCCTGAAGATCCCGCAGCTCTACCAGTCAGGTGTGGTGGTCCTGGTTCTCACTGTGCTGTCCTCTGTGGGTCTGGCGGCCATGTGAGCAGCTCGAGGCCCCGCTCCGTCCTCCCACAGATGATCAGTGGGCCAGACTTCTTTTTGTCACCCTCCCTCCAGCCGGGGCAGAGGCTCCCGACGTGTCCGACCCTTTTGCGCTTGCAGTTGCCCTTGAAGCTCAGCAGCAGAGCCCCTTAGAGAAGCACAGCTGGGGAGCAGGGCCCGGTTTCCCTCGTTCCTAAAGGTGGAGTAACACAGACTCCCTTCTCCTGCCCCCGCGCACAGCCAGCTCGGGGCCGGGGGGGCCCCTTCTCTCCTTGGTTTGTGCTGAGGATCAGCTCTTGGCTCCTTCTTCCTGAGACAGTGGAAACAAAGCCAGCTCTGTGGCCCCTGCTGTGGGGACTGGGGGTGGGGCTCCGGGTGCCACTGCCTGTGGGCTGCTGGCTCACAGGACAGGTCTGCCCAGGGTCTCCTGTACCCACACAGTGGGGGTTGGGGAGGTGGCTGGTCCCAGCTGGAGGGGCAGAGGGTGAGTTGGCTCTCAGAGGATGTGCTTTGGGGAGAAGATTCATAGTTTTTGATCGAGAGAAAGATCCAGAAGATTATTATTGAACCTGTGGTTATTTTTTTTCTTGCAGTTTCAGAAAAACAAGCCTCTCGTTGTCATGTTTTCTAATCCAAATTCATGTGATTTTTCTGAGATTGATTAAAAAACTCATTTCATCTTTGACTCTCCTTGAAGTCGAGAGAAGCCCAGGGAGTGGCGGCTGAGGAGGAGCTGGCTTCCTTCCACTGGTCGCTGGCCTTGCTCGGCAGCGAGATGGTTTATTCCACAGCTGGGAGATGCTCAGGGACTCAGATTCGGGGGCCAGAGAGTCACTGTCATTCAGGAGCCTCAGAGATGGAAGACAGTTGCGGATGGACGGAGGGAAGGACAGACAGACGGCAGGCAGGGAGAGCTGGGCCACTCCAGCTCCTGCTCCCGCTGAGCACAGACGTGGAGCTGAGCCCGGAGGGAGCGGGGGCAGGGGAGGCGGGACTGAGAGCTCTGAGCTAAGGACCGAGGTTTGGAGAGAGGAAGAGCAGGATGGCCAGCAGCCTGGTGAATGTCTCCACCTCGAGGTGGAGACTGGCTGCTTTCAGGGCCCAGAGCCCAGGCCTTCGGGCCCCAACTCCCGTGCAGGGCGCTGCTGTGATGCTGTTGGCCGGGAGAGGAGGCACGGTGAGGTGACTAAGTGGTGTCCCGGGGAGGCAGGCCCTGCTCAGGTGCGGCCCTGCGGTGCGGACCTGCTGCCTGCACAGCAGCCTTGGGCTCTAAGTGACGATCCTGGCTGCCTTCCTGCTAGACTGGCCCTGCGAGGTCCTTGTCGGTGTCCCCGCCTCCTGCCGGTCATCCTCAGTGCTTGTCCTGGGACTGAGGTGCAGTGTCCATGGGGCGCACTTGGCACTGGGGTGGGAAAGGCCGGGCAAGGGCATGGGGCTCAACAGCTGGTGCCGGGAAGGTGCGGCCCAGGGCCGCGCCAGATGGGGTGGGAGGCGGGCAGGGGCTGGGGGCTGGGCGGTCCTCACGTTTGTATTCTGTCCTAAACCTCCTCCTCTGCGCTTGCGACGGATTTGCTTGCCCTCAGTGCTCTGCCGCTGGACGTGACCCTTAGACTAAGGAGTGGGTCTCCCGCTGTGGCTCCGGTACCTCTGCCCCCCGCCTTGTTCTCATGCACGCATGCTCTGCTGCACCCGGGTCTGGGGACCCCGGGGTCTGGCTGACCCCGGGTGTGTTGGGGGGGGCAGATGAGGGTGGGGTGGGGGGTGCTGTGGTGCAGACCGGTTCCCCCACCCCCCGGGCCATCGCTGGGATGGACCCCACTGGATCTGGGTACAGATGGGTTCTGTGGTCTGTCCCTGCCCCGCCCTGCCCCCCCCCCCCAAGCCTTGTCAGGTGTTCTCCCTCTTTCCCCAACCCTCCTCCCGGTTCCTGGTGTTGAGAGGCAGCCATAGCTGGAGCGGAAAATTCCAAATCAGTTAAGAGGCAAACGATGTAATTTTCCAAATTTGCCTTCATTCCCATAATTCCCCTGACTGGGGTCTTATTCCTTAACTCTGTCTCTAGAAAGGTTTCCTCAGGGGGTCCCTCTGGGAGTCCCAGGTTGGCATCTCGGGGCCCAGGCTGGACTAGCACCTGCCAGTGTGGGATGCACAGGGACTCCCCACGGGGCTCGCAGGAGAGACTGGGCCTGGGGGGCCTGGGGTGTGGCCTGCAGAGGGGTGCGGGCTCTGGGGTGGGGCTGGGGAGCTGAGAATTGGGGCTGGACTTGATGCTTGTTTTCCAGAGTTCGGGGGTTGCTTCCGACTGTCTGGGTGCCCGGGCTGCAGGGGGTGGAACGGGAGACAGTCTGGTCAGGCCAAGGTCACTTCATCCCACCCAGAACCCTAAGTCTCCATTTCCCTGGGAGAGGTAGAGTCGCTGGCGCATGGACCTCCCCATGAGCTTGGCTCAACCCCGCGGTAGGACGCCCCTTAGACCCCTGGTGCTCAGGCACTAGGCAGGGAAGACGGTGGGGCAGAGGGCCCCCTGCTGGAATAGCGGTGGAATAACGGAGGTGCGCAGTTGGAATTGAGACCAGAGGGTTTGCGGTGCTGTGGGAGGAGTGGGTACCTTGCCCAGGATTTCTGGATGCAGCCCGTTGGAGGCCTTGAGGAAGTTGGGATCCTTCTGTATCCATGCGGTGAGGGCGGCGGCACCAGCAGCAGATCGAGATGTCAGGGACACCCGAGCAGGGGGGATCTTCAGAGGCATCTGCCAGGTGCCCATGAAGGAACCCCAAGGACTTGCCTAAAAGGAAGAAGACACGTTCCTCACCCCCAGAAACCGACCCATTGGCAGGACCCATGTTTGCCTGTTTCCGTCCTTACCTTTGGGGTAGGGTGGAAACGAAACAAGACCAAGGAGGGGCATCCCCCCACTTGGCCCAGGTTACCCTGTTTTGTCCGCTGACCCTTGCTGGTCCAATCCTGTGTCCTGGGGCTACACTGGTTGGAGTGCCCACTGGGTAATTGCCACCCGCAGGTACTCATTCGATAGAGGTTGTCCTGCTGGGGGAACTGGCTGGGAGTCTGGGGCACTCACGTTGCAGCATGGATTAGAAGGAACTTTGGCGGCAAGAGATTCTCCCCCCTCTTGCTCTGGGTCCCGGAGAGAATGGAGGTGAGGGTCTCACCTTGGAGCGGGGCACTGAAGGTAGCAGGTGACCACGGTCGTTGGCGATGACCTGGGTGTAGCCTTCGTGGGCTGGGATGCTCTGGGGTGGAAGTGGGGGGAGAAGTGCTGGGGGAATGGGCTGGGAAACGGGTAGCTGAGGGCTTGAGGTAGGGCTGAGGGTGAGGAGTGTGTGGGGAGGGCAAGTGAACCACACAGCACTGAGCACAGCCAGAACCTGGCCTGGGGGCCCCGAGCTGAACGGGAAGGAATACCTCCTTGGTTGGCTTGGCAGGAGACCAGTTCTGCAGGTACTTGGGTGAGAAGGCTTTTTCATACTGTGGAGAGAGCCGAGCACCGCTGTGAGGCCCCCAGACCCCAAGCCCAGGAGATGGTGATGGGACCCAGTTCTTTAGCTTTGAGGACCACAGGCCTGGACAACTGAGCAAGACTTTAGCAAGGATGTCATGTGTTTGGTCTAAATGTGTTTGGGTCCCATATGGAGCCTCCAGCCACCCACGGCCACCGTTGGGCACTTGAAATGTGACAGTCCAAACGGAGGTGCTTCATAAATATCAAATACACCGGATTTTAAGGACTTAGTACAAAGAAGGGAATGTAAAACATCTGATTATAACTCTTAAAATATTGATTAAACCCTGGCTGGTGTTGCTAGTGGATTGAGTGCCGGCCTATGAACGGAAAGGTTGCTGGTTCGATTCCCAGTCAGGGCACGTGGGGCCATTCCCCCAGTTAGGGGTGTTTGAGAGGCAAGCAATTGATGTGTCTCTCACACATCAATGTTTCTCTCTTTCTCCCTTCCCCTCTCTCTAAATAAAATCAATTGATTAAATGTTGAAATAATATTTTAGGTTTATTGGGCTAAATGAAATATTTAACTATTTTAAAAAGTTTTATGTAGCTACTGGAAAATTAAAATTGCATTTGTGATCCACAGCCTTTTTATTGGACAGCTCTTGCCTAGACTGGTGGTCAGCAAACCGTGGTCGTGGGCCGGGTCTGTCCTGTCTGCTTTGGGACCACCCGAGAAAGCCATGAGTGGTTTTCATAGGTGACCATTTGCAATTGATTTGCTAAAAGGAACAGTAACTTTGTGTCCCAGTTAAGCAAAATGTTTCTCCCAAAAGAATTTTGTTGTTTTCATTAGTGTTGCATAAAAGTTGCACTCAGTTGTTAGATTTTGAATGTTGTGTTTTCTGCCATTAACGTGAGTACCTGCATGGTACCTCTGATGAGGTCACTTGGCCGACAAAGCCTGAACCCTTCAGGCCCTGGGCCTGTGCGGAAAGCCCGCTGCCCTCTGGTTCAGACCTCACAACCAGCCAGGGCCGCCTCCTGCGGACCCTGGGCCCCCTGCCCAGTACTGCCCCTCCTCCCCCTGCCCGCCCGCGGGGTCCAGCCCCAAGGCAGACTCGTGAAGGCAAAACTAAACCCGTCAGAGAAACGGGGACGGGGCGCTCACCTGGTTGGCGCTGTAGTTGGCCATGGTCCTGCGACTTCGGCTGTTTACCTTGGTTGCCCGGCAACCACGGAGGCCCGCCTCCCAGGCGCCTTTCCCGGGGGCTCCTTGCTTCTGCTTCCCTGGACGCCGCTGCCTCCCCCACCTTTTTCCTGGAAGCGAAGAGGAAGGGTACACCAGGAGCTCAGCCGAGCCGTGTCCCTGTCTTCTAGCACAACTCACTGCTTCCGACAACTGCCAGGGGGTCTCTGCCTGCGGTCCGCCTCGGTAACAAGCCCCAGCGCTGTCACACCTCAGTTGGCCCCGCCGAGACCTGTTTCTAGGGTCCGCGGCTGCATCTTCCAGCACGGTAACGAGGCGCAATGTTTCCAAAGGGGTTTGACTCAAGATTTGTCCCGGAAGGAAGAGCATAAGTTTTCCGTGGTTGTCAGGGGGCTCCGTGTCCTCCATCCTCTGGAGTCACAGGTGCGTTGCTGGCCGGATGCAGCAGGCCAGCAGCTGGGGCTGGGCCCCAGCATCACGGCGACAGAAGCCCTGATGGTGCCGGGACAGACCTGCAGGCACTGCCACACGACAGATGACAGACGTCTGGCCTGCCATTTCCTGTGAGGGCACAGACCTCCCTCTCGGAAACTGCTGTTAATCCCCCTACTCTGTGCCCCGTAAAAGAAAAATAATTCTTTTAAAAGATTACTCATTGATACTTTTAGAGAAGGGGCAGAGAGCGCGCACGCAAGAAACATGGATTTATTATCACACTGATATTTTCATTGGTTGCTGCTTGTATGTGCCCTGACCAGGGATCGAACCCCCAACCTTGGTGTTTGATGCGCTAATCAACTCAGCTACCTGGGCAGGGCCAGGAAAATATTCTTAATGACGCTTCCTGAGGAGGCTAGAGGACAAGCCGTAGTCACCCGGAACTACTGAAGAGACATCGGTGTCTCTCCCTAGCGGTGACAGTGAACTTAGGTTTACTTGCGACTGAGAATAGACGGGTATAGTGGAAACCGTGCGGCTGTGGTAGCTGTGTGCCTCGCCACCACGGGGTGGCCACGGAGTCTGGAAGTCGATACGTCATTTCATCCCGTATGAAACACAGTATCCACACGCGGTGTTCCTTGGCCGGGTTTCTCGGCCCCTGTGCGTAAAGCACGGCTGTCAGCGAGGGGAGCGCAGGGAGGGGGTGGGAGAAGCAGAATGAGCCCTGTTGTCAGAAACGGGTATTAACGGAACAGAAGGGTTCTGCCCCGGGTTGGGGGCTGGGGCAGGGCCACGGCAGGGGCGTTGGGGTTCCTGGGCCGTTTCCCTGGGGTTCTGCACGGGAAACCCCCAGCCCCTCCTGGGCTTCTCTCCTGTCACACCGCCGCACACAACACTCCCAGCACCAGGTGTGTGGGGTTCTCGCACCAGGCCATCCTGTGACACCAGTTAGCTCAATTCTGACACCTGGAGAGAGCAGCGGGTCCCACCAGTTAAGGGCTCAGTCCCATAAGGCGGACCCCCCCCCCACCTCAGATGTAAGTCCAGCTGTCACCTGTGCTTCCCACCGGTCCCATGACCCCCTCCTCGGGGCCAACTGATTTGCTAGGGCGACTCACAAAACTCAGGGAAACACCTAACTTACTGTTCGCAGAGGAGCTTACGGGTACAGGTGTAAGTCCAGGTGGGAGAGACGCTGAGGGCGGGGACTGTGGGGAGGGGCCAGGGCCTACACTCGCGCCCACCTGCGCCCTCCACCACCACTCACCCGGAAGCTCTCAGAACCCTACGCTCGCAGCTTCATCGCACAGGCATATGGGTCGTTCACTCCATTTCCAGCTTCTCTCCCCGCTCTGGAGAATGGGGCGGGGGGGTTGGGACTGAAAAATTCCACGTTTCTAATCATGGCCTGGCCTTTCAGGTGACCAGCCCCTGTTCGGGAGCCACCCCGAGTCACCTCATTAGAACAAAGACAAGTCTATCCTAGGAAATTGCAACAGTTTCCGGAGCTCTCTGCCAAAAAGGTGGAGGGTGGGCAGAGACCAGTGTATGTATACACATTTATTCTGTCCTCACACATGCTCAAGTAGACGGTAGCCCGAAAGAGAGAGGCGTGTGCATTGCAGAAAAGTATTAGCATAAAGGCGACCATTAGAATGAAAGACAAACTCTCCCTAAATCCAGAAGGTATGTTTAAAAGGGGGGAGGGGAAGAGGAGAAATTTAAAAACATGGATTTTACTCCTGGGTCAAAGGGAAAATTCAAATAGAGTTTTTTGAAAATAGTAATAATGAAAACCAGAATCTATGGGAAATAGCTTAAACAGCTATTATAGAAGGGTTTATGATATTAAATACCTATATGAAGTTAGAAGGTAAAATAAGTGAATAAACTTACTAAAAAATGGGACAAAAAGGTAAACCCAATGACAGCAGAAGAAAGAAAGTAGTAGAAAGAATGAGATTAGTGGGGTGTGAAAACAACAAAAATAGCATGAAATAAAAAACTCTGAGAAAATTGATAGCTAAACTACTCAAGAAAAAGGGAGGCAGCACAATACATGAAATTAGAAATAAAGAAACACAAGAGAAAATAGTAAAAATATTCCATGTAAATATATTTGAAAATCTACATTAAATGGGTAATTTTGGAGAAAGGCAATTTAACAAAATTGACCCCTAGGGAGAAAGAAAGTCTAAACAGACCATTTCACACAAAAGAACTGGAGTTCCCCCACAGAACAAAACCGGCCCAGATAGTTACACTAGAGGATTCTATCAAACTTTGCAAAAGAAAATTTTTACTTACGAAATTATTCTAGAGCAGGCAAAGGAAAGGAGACTCCCAAATTCATGTTGTGAAAGAGGTGTGACATTGAGTCCCAACTCTGCCCTTTGGAACTGTGACAAAGACTATAACCAAAAAATACTGTAGGCCAATTTCATTTATTAACACTGATGCAAAAATGTATCCAACAGCATGTTAAAGAAAAGTAAGGAAACGCCCTTCTAGTTACTCAATGGGATGCCGCCCAGTTTGTAAATTGCTTAATAAAGGCAATTCGATCTTCCAGTTAAAAAAATCATGACCAAGTGGTGAATGCAGAGCAGATAGTCACATTAGGAAGTCCATTAGTATAATCTATCATACTAATTGATCCAAGGTGAAAGAAAGTATGATTATATCCACAGATGCAGATCAATGCGTTTTAGTACAACAAAAAGCAAAAAGGCAACTGAGGAAAATAAGTTAAAATTCTATTATAAGGTGTTGATATCTCTGATTTTTAAAAAGCTTCTAAAAATACAGAAGAAAAAGACTAACAACCTTACAGAAAACTGGGCTAGATATATAGTCCGACATACCACAGAGAAAGAAAAATTGCTGTGAACCTTATGAAAAGATGTTCAGCGTTGCTTGTAAGTTCTTAAAAAACTGCAAACTTAAACTCATGAGACTGGCTCGCTTGCCCAGGCTTTGAGCAAACAAGCAGCCCAGCAGGCAGGCTGCATGTGGAGATGAAAAATGGCAGAAACTCCATGACGGGGAGCTTGGCGACCTCTGGCTGGAACGATTAGCAGTGAAGCAATCCCACTTGAGAAATCTGTCCCGGAGATACTTTGGCAACACCACGGAGAGAGGTGGGCACTACTAAACGCAGCATTGCTTGTAGCAGCTACAGACGGGAGACATCCCACACGTCAGCAAAAGACCCCAGAGCCTCCTTCCACACCATGAAATATTTATTAGGCAACTTTCAGAATCAATGAGAAATGCACTACTATGGAGTCATCCTCAAGATGTGCTTTTAAGTGAATAAAGCAAGGTGTTGGGCATGTGAATAGTATGCTGTTGTTTATCAAAAAAGGAGATGCAAATATATATATTTCTAATATAAAAGTGATGCAAAATTAAATGGTATAATTAAACAGCGATTACCTTCAGGGAGAGAGAAGAGGGAAAGTGGGAAGGGTAGGGTAGGAAATAAACTTTGAATGTACCTCGTTTTGCAGAGTTGATTTTGGAGCCACACAAACGTTTCACACAATTACAAAATAAAAGCAATTTCTAAAATTAAAAAAATGAATAAACTCTCATTATTCATTATTTTCACAAGTTTTTTTTTTCAAAGAGATAGTTGGCTACAATACAAAAGCTATATAAACAAGTTAACGACACGCATTTCCTATCGTCTTCTTTCTTGAGACCCAGTCTCCCTCTAGTGGAGGGTGGTTTCAGAACTAGCTCCCCACACGCTGCCCCACACAGGAAGACAAATCTTTTGCGCATTGTCTGCTGCCGCCACGCCGTTCGGTTACTCAGGTACTAGAGTCGCCGGGAGGATGTGGGGGAAGACGATGAGCAATGGAACAGCAGAGTCAGCGACCGTCAAGCTTTAAAAGGAAATTGGGGAAGAGAGGTGTGAGAAGCCCTAAGAGCCAGGAAGGTCTGGGTTGCTCAGCTCAGCATCGGGAAGAAACTTCAGCTTCCTCTTGGTGGAGGGTTCCCACGACCTCTGGCCAGCAAGAAGTCCTAAACACGCCACATCCCTGTGTGCCCAGGGAATAGCTCCCCACAAGGCTAAGGGAGAAACCCTGGTGAGAAATGGTGCTGGGTAGGGAGGAAGTCTGACTCTCTTGAGCCAGACCCCGCTGAAGGGGGCCAGTCCAGGCCTCCCTCCCAGCACACAGGACTCTCCCTGTCTCACTGACCACTGACGTCAGATGGTGACAAGGGAAGGTGCTGGTAGGAGCAGCCAGAGACTAACTAGCCTACATCCAAAGTGGCCTCTAGGGGGAATGAAGAGAGAGACCTTACCTCCTGGGCCACCCTGAGTCTCATCTGGCCTCCACTGTGGAGGACCCCCTCTGTGGGGAAGCCTTTAGGGTGGGCCTCGGAGGGCTGCTGCCTCAGCATACATCTCTGACCTTCTTTACAGTTTTCAATAAGAATACAAAAAGCAATGATCACTAAAAACAGCCTAGTTTCCTAAGTTCATTGTCTGATCCTATAAAAGCTAACTTCTTACATAGTGAGATTGAATGGTATTTGTCTTTCTTCAACTTTTTTTCACTTAGCCTAATGCCCTCAAGTCCCATTCATGCTGTCAGAAAAGGCAAGAGTTTATTCTTTTTAATGGATTGATAGTATTCCGTGGTGTGTGGCACATCTTTCTTATCCATTCATCTGTCGATAGATGCTTAGGTTGTTTCCGGGTCTTGGCTATTGTAAATAGTGCTTCAATGAGCATGGGGTGCGTTTATCTTTTTGAATTCGTGCTTTCCTTTGGATAAATACCCAAAAGTGGGATTTGCTGGATCAAAGTGGGTAGTTCTATTTTTAATTTTTTTGAGGAGACTTCACACTGTTTTCAACAGAGGCTGTCCCGATTCACGGTCCCACGCACAGCACACGAGGGTTCCTCTTTCTCCACATCCTCCCTGATACTAATTATTTCTCGTCTTGTTGACAATAGCCATGCTACCACATGTGAGATGGTATCTCATTGTGGTTTTGATTCGCATTTCTCTGCTGAGAAATAATGTTGAGCATCTTTTCATGTTGGCCATCTACAGAGGTCTTCTTTGGAAGAATGTCTACTCAGATCCCTGGGTCACGTTTTAATTGGATTTTTTTTTATTGAGTTGTATGAGCTCTTTATATATGAGTATTTTGGATATTAACCGTTTATCAGATATATGATTTATAAACATTTTCTTCCACTCAATGGGCTGCCTTTTCATTTTGTCGTTTGCTGTGCACAGAGCTTTTTAGGCTGACGTGGTCCCACTTGTTTAGTTCTGCGCTTGCCTGTCTTCCCTTGGAGGGAGATGGGAGTTAAACCGTTAAACCTATTCAGGGCCCATCTTCTCTCCATCCCCCCACAGGCTGCAGTAGACAGACGACTGCTCACCTCCTAGTCATAGGGCATCTTTTATCCATTCCCTCGGGAGTGGGAGGCTCCGCTCCCTTCCCGCCCGGCCCCCCTTCAGGGCTTCATTGCGATATTTGGGAGCTTCCGGCCAGGGGTGTTGGGAAGAGCGGCTGTGTTTGCCAAAGGGCGCCCCCCACGCACCTCCTGCGTAGGGGCCCCACCGCCTCTCCGCAGGCGATGCCCCTCTTCCCCGGGAGGCGGCGCTCACGCCCCCTTGCTGGACTTGCCCCTCGCAGCTGCCCCTCCCAGGACGCCCAGGCCACGTGCGTTCTTTGTGGGGCTGGTCTCGGGTGACGCTCCGTTGAAAAGGGGTTTGTGGTCAGTCACGGTCGCTGGCCCTTGGTGGGGGTCCAGCTGCACCCCTGCCCCGGGGCCTCTGTAACGTTAGCGTCGTGATCACCGCGTGAGGCTGTTACCCTGTGTGGGGCCGCCGTAAATCAGTCCGGCGCAGAGCGACGAGCCACACGCGCCGGAAAGCGCGCCTTAGGGCCGCAGAGCCCCCAAGAGCGCCGCTGGCCTCCGCGGGCCAGAACGGTCCCGCGCGGCTCCGCCACCCGAGCCTTTCGGCGAACGGGTCGGAACGAGAAGAGGGGACTCGGAGCAGCAGGGGCGCGGAGTCAGGCCGCGGGCACCGGCAGGCGCGGCCCCCCAGCGCCCTTGCTCCGCCCCCCGCCACGCCCCGAGCTCTGCCCCGCTTCCATGCCGCGGGTGCTTGGACCGGACCAGGTCCTCGTGCCCTTCGGTGTCCAGAACGGAGACACCCCTGCCCCGCTTCCGGCCCTGACAGGCCCGACTTACTGGGAGGCTCCGGACCGCGCCGGCAGGGCCAGGAGCGGGGGCGGAGCTGTGGGCGGGGCCGGACGGGGGCCTGGGGTCCGCGGGCGGGGCGGGGCTGTGGGCGGGGCCCCGAGTGTCTGCGGGCGGGGCTGGGTGTGGCCCCGGCGGATTCCGCGGGCGGGGCGGTGGTTACAGTTTAGGCGGAACGGCTGTACCCCCAACGCCCCAGGGAATATGAAAGGAATCCATGTGACGAATGATTTTGGGAAAATGCGCATTACCGTGTCCATATTTTGTCTTTGTAATAAAAATTTACTCGAATTTACGTAATCAGACTGCTCTTTTCTCGTGGCGCCTGGTGTTTTTTTACCAGGCTTGAAGTTTGTGTTGCACTGAGTCAGGTCACACACACTTCCTTTTCTGTTTATTCTTCGTAGTTTCTTTTTAATTTTAAAGGCTTTTGATATTTTTTGGAAAGGTACTATCGGGACGTAATAAAAATGCACTCAAACCTTAAGAAAGACGTGCATGGAAACGTAAGTCTTTCCAGCTCACTCCACCAGTTCCCACTCCCTTTGCCCCAGGCAGCCGCGTTACCAGTTTCTCGGATGCCTCATGCATTCTCTGTTCCGCTTTGGCGCCTCCGTTCTTCGTTGCAGGAAAATGCATTTTTCAGGCTCCCATCCCATGCACAGTGAAAGTCAAATTCCTGACGATGCCCTGCCAGGTACTCTACCTTCCCCAGCTCATTCTCATCCGGCCACCCGGGCCTTTTGCCATTTCTGGAACACAACAGCTAACTCCTGCCACCGGCCTGGGCACTTGCTGCCCCTCAGCCTGGAAGCCTATCCCCAAGATAACTACATGGCTAATTCTCTCCTCCCTTCTTTCAGGTTTTAACTCAAAAGTAAGCTCAGAGGCTTCACTTTCCTTTCCTTGGCCACACTAAAACGTGATCATCTGCTCCCCCAGACATTTCCTATCCTGCTGCCTTCTTATTTCTTCTTAGTACTTAACGTCCTCGAACACAGTGCAGTATGCATTTTATTGTGTTATTCTCTGCAGCAGCCACCGGAATGTAAAGTCCAGACAGGGATTTGTTTTGGTCTGTCTGTCAGCTACGGAGTCCCCAGAGGTTACAACAGTACCTGGCACACAGTCGGCACTCTGTACATGTTTGTGTAACAAGGAAGAGACGGTGGCATTGTTTGTCATAGGAGGGAGTGGGTGACAACCTGGTATCCATCTTGGGGCAAAGAAAAGTAACATGGGTGGGTGCACACTATGAAATTATTCACAGCACTTTGAAACAAAAGACTAAACACACACACAGCAATATGGGGAGACCACGAAGTCTCAGTGCTGTGTGAAAAAGTAACAGACAAAATTAAGAAACAATTGCACACAAAATAACTGCACATTTTACAAAGATACCAACAAGATACATATCAAACACACTGGAGAGGGGATGGGCAGAGAAGATAGGGATAAAATAAAATAATAAATTAAGACCAAAATAAAGCAAGAGTCTTGTACCCTCCATGCATAGGGGGCAGTGAATTGAGATTAACACTGTACCTGAGGTTCACCCCCAGATTATTTAATACTGTGAGTATATATTTTTGTTGGAATATAAACAAACATCTTAATAAGAAACTTAAAAATATATATGTGTATGAGTATCCAGAACAGGCTTCAGATATTTTTTTCTAAGAAATACTAAAACAGTTTTTCAAAGCTATAATAAAGCATAATTGACATATGACATATTGGACATATTTCAAATATACAGGCACTGGCCAGGTAGCTTACTTGGTCAGAGCACCATCCCAGTACACCAAGGCTGTGGGTTCGTCTGGTCAGGCCCCATGTGAGAATCAACTAGTGAGTGCGTAAGTAAGTGGAACAACACACCTAGGCCTCTCCTTCTCTAAAATCAACAAATAAAACATTTTTTTAAAAAATGTACAAGTGGTTAAGTTTTGACACATGGAGAGACCTGTGAAGCCATCCTCACTATTGAGGACTGTCAGTTAACACCTGTGAAAATATTTTAGTTTGTTTTAAATTCAAAATGCTTTAATTTTTAAAAAAGTCTTTTAAATTCAAAGAAAATAATAAAACTTTATATCAAAGAAGAAATTTTATACATTAACATTTATACCAATGCAGTTGTAAAATATTTTATATTCATATATTTAAAATATTTTTAATATTTGAAAAGTTTTTATGACAGGAGGGGCCCATGAAGGTCAAAGTGCTTAGGAGCCAATGAAAGCGTATTGCAGCCCTAAGACAATTAAGATAATGAACCAATCCATCACCTCCCCCAGATTTGGGGGGGGCCTTTATAATCCAACCTGCCATTCTCTTCCCCATACCAAGCAGCCTCTGATCTGTTTTCTTAGTTTTCGTTTTCTATACTTTTATATAAATGGAGTCATATAGTACTCTTTTTCGGTTGGGCTTCTTTCACTCAACATAACTCTTTTGAGATTCGTGCGAATCAACAGTTTGTTTCTTTTTTTTTTCCTTCTGTGTATTATTCCACCGTATGGATAGACCGCATTTATCTTCACCTGTTGGTTGATACTCGGGCTGTTTCCAGTTTCGGGCTAAAGCGAACGAGGCCGCCTCACCCTGGGGCACACACAGGCTGCTGACGGTCAGTGCTTTGCTTTCTCTGGGCAAGTGCCTGGGAGGAAAGTGGCCGGGTCACTCGAGGTCGTTTGGCTGAGCTGCTTCCACAGTGGCCGTGCCGTTCTCCATTCCCGCCCGCAGGGTGGGTCCGGGGCCTCCTGCCGTGGCTGACACGCGGGCGGCGATGGATGTCTCCGTCTCCTTAGGACTCCTGGTGCCCAGCATCTTTCCGTGGGATCATTTGCGGTCCCTCTGTCTTCTTCGGTGAGGTGTCTGTTCAGGGTTTGCCCACAGTTTGGGCGGGGGCGGGGGGGGGGGTCGTGAGAATAAGTTTTTAATGGAAAAAAAAAGTATCCTTTGCTTCCACCTGGTTTAGGACCGGAGGCTTCAGGATTCCGGGTGGGACGGGCCGCGAGGGCGCAGGGAGCACTGGGCGGGTGGTGGCAGCTCGAGCGGCGGCAGGAGGCAGAGCCGGCGGGCGTGGCGGCGGCGACCGCGCGGAGGGGCGGGACGCCAGAGCCACCCGCCTTCGAGGACGCGGCCCCGAACCAGACCTTGGTCCTCAGGGTCCGGGCGGAACCGCAGACCGTTCCTTCAGCCGAGCAGCGCGCGTTCCCTTTCCGGGGCCGGAAAAGACGACTAGAGCCGCTGGCGCGGAAAAAGAAAAGAAAAAAATAAAGGAAAAAGACGTGCTGGATGTTTCCGCCCGGTTTCGAACCGGGGACCTTTCGCGTGTGAGGCGAACGTGATAACCACTACACTACGGAAACCGCCGGCAGCCAGCGCCGCAAAGAGCGCTCTTGACACGCGCGCCTGCGCGTCCCCGCGTCCCGCCACCCCGCCCGCGGGGCGGGGGCCTTGGACGCTCCTCTGCCGCGTCCCCGGAGCGGCGGGGCGGGGACCCTGGCGGAGAGCGTGGCTCCCGCCGCCGCCGCAGGCACTTGGCGCCTCCGCCGGGCACCGCAGAACCGACGCCAGGCAGCAGGAGACCCGGGGCCTGGCCCACGTCGGGACGCGGGCTCCCGTTTGGAACAGTAACGATACCCTGTCGGTCGGCCAGCACTTAATGCAGGAGACACGAGTCGAGGAAACCTCACTTTTCTCCTTCCTATGCCTTTCTTTTCGGGGAGCCTCAGTCACTGATCACGCCCCCTCCCCCTCCCCCGCCGTTAGCGGTGGGTCCCCCGGCGCCGCCATCGCTGCGTGTGGGGAAGGCGCCCCGCGCTCGGCGACCGGGATGGCACGCGGGGACGGAGACCCGCAGCCCGGAAGGGCCGGGGTTTTCCCCGCGCGCGCAGACGCAGAGGACCGAGGTCTCCCTTCCCCGCACTTTTTCTAACTGCAATGAGGAAGTGTTAGAGGTGGTTTAAAATGTGTAAAGACAAGAACAAAAAACGTGTGAAGACGAAGAGACGCAGCAGAGTGAATTTGACTTGAGTGCGACGGCCAGTTCCCGGCAGGTTACACAGGGTCCCGGGGGCACTGGCCTTGGCGTTGGAGGACCCAGTAGGGGTGGACGCTACCGGCTGCGGAGGCCCGAGCGAGGGCTGGCGCCGGGCGGGGCGTGGGAGATCTCGTGGACGGTGTTTAGGACCCCGAACACCCTATGGGAAAGGACAGCCGAGGTCACGACCTCCTTTTCTCAATGGTGTGGCGGGAAATTGTGTGCGGAGGTAGGGAGTGGAGACAGTTTGGGGACGAAACAGGTGAGAAAGCCATCAGGAAAAGCAGCAGAAGAGGGGACGAGGGAATCACTAAAACCAGCTGTTGGGTGAGGCCAGTGCCTAGGGGACTCGCAGGACGCTGCGCTGGCCGACTGCCCCGGGAGCTGGGACCTGGCAGGAGCCCAGAGGAGAGAGTGGGCGTCGGGTGAACACGCCCAGGAGAGGGCGTGGGGACCATAGGAGAGAACGCCAGGGCCGAGACGACGTGGGCTGAGCCCGTGCAGAACTCGAGGGACATCAGAAATGCCAGTGGACTGGGTTCTCAGCGAATGGTACAGAATCTACCAGGTGGAGCCGCTTTAACAGAAAATCCGTAAAGTGGCTTAAATAATTAGGTGAAACAGGACCTCACATTCCTCGGTAAATCTGGGCTTCAGGCAAGTCTTGATCCAGTCCCCCCCACCCCCCAAATTATCTTCTCTCTCTTGGTCCTTCTTCCCTCAATGTGGACTCCATTTTTGAGCAGGCTGTCCACTCTATGTTTTCAGCCTTTCAAATGCCATCAGCGAATTGGACTACGGGCTCCCTGATTCATGTCCTGCAGGAAAAGATGTTTCTTTCTCCCAGAGCTCATTACTGAACAGGTAAAGGAGGCAGGATGTGCTGCCTAGTTTACCACTTCAGGTCTTCTCCTGAAGTCAGCAGTGGGATGCATCACGCTCAAAACCTATGGCTGACACATTCAGGGTCTCTCTAAGAAGGAAGAAGGAGGTGGAAATGCCAAGTGGGTACCCCCAAACGCTCTATACAGAAGGGAAGACCCACAATATGATAGCATAGGGAGAAACGGTCACTCCCGCTTCGGTGCGTGGGCTGCGAGGCAAAAAGAAAGTGTTGGCTCCGAAGCCCTTTGGAGGAGGGGCTGGCGCACGCCACGGGGCTCTGCATGGCTGTAAGTCGGCAGGCCAGAGTTTGCAGAGGCTCAAAGGGTGCCAGGCAGGAACCAACCCTAAGGTGGGAAAGCGCAGCAATGTACGTGAGTGGGCCTGGACACGTGCTTTTGCTTGTGGAACCAAAATGCTTAGTTTGTGTCAGGAGTGGGATTCGAACCCACGCCTCCAGGGGAGACTGCGACCTGAACGCAGCGCCTTAGACCGCTCGGCCATCCTGACCTGACTGCCGACTACTTTCCTACCCACCTGGCTCTCACCCGACCTCGCTCTGGTTGGACGGCTGTCCACGGACCGGACCCGCGCTGGCCGATGGGAGCAAAAACGCCCGACTGGCCGGGCTCCGCCGCCCACGGCCTCTCTTCCACCCTGGGCAGCGGCAGGATGCGCACCCACCTGCTCCTCCTGGAGGCTTCACTTGCCCTCTCGGGCCTCTTGGTCTTGGCGCGGCGCCCGCGTTGAAGGCACTGTGGTTTGCAGCGCCACCCCTGTTCGGGTGGGGTCGGGGACAGGCGCGGGGTCAGTCTCCGGCTCCCGCTCGCCCGCTGCTTTGTTGGAGGACCCGGCCGGTTCGACGTCAGGTCGGGCGCGAGCCGGACTCCTGACTTGCACAGAACGTGCAGGACAGGTGCAGGCGTAGGCAGTCGGCCACAGGTGCGTCGAAGGCAGCACCTGACCAAGGCCGTCCTCGTTAGTATAGTGGTGAGTATCCCCGCCTGTCACGCGGGAGACCGGGGTTCGATTCCCCGACGGGGAGGTGATGGAAGTTTTTGCTCGCTGTCTCCCTTTCATGTCCAGCAGCTTCACCAGATGGGCTTTTATTCCTGTTGCTCATCCTGAGTCGGTTGCGGCGTGGAGCCAAGGGACCGGGACGAGCCGGGCAGCCAGAGCACCCCCGAGAGGCGGTCCGGCCGGCGGAGGAGGGCAGCGGCGCAGGGCGCGGTAAGTGGAGGATGTGACAGCGCAGAGCTGCGTGGCGAGCGAGGCGCCGGGGACGCCGTGGTAACTGGGATTGGATTCCCGGCCGACGCAAAGGGCTGCTCTTTTGCGGGGATCCAGAGAACCCTCGTGTCCTGTGCGCGTGCGGGTGCTGGTGGATCCTGGGACCTGCAACCTGGGCCCCGAGCACCCTGGGAGTCAGGAGCCCTAGGCGCCAGGCGCGCGGCGGCGTGCGAGTGTAGGACAGGGAGGCGCGCAGCGTTCTGAGGTTATCGCTGGCAGCAAAAGGCCGGGGCGCGTCGGAGGACAGGGGCGACCGGGCTGAACTTGAAAGGCAGGGGGCCCGGCCGGGGAGCGCCGCGCCTGTGACCTGGAGGCTCCGCGTGCGGAGTAGTGATCGCCTGGACTCGCCGTTTGTCACTCCCTGGTGGTCTAGTGGTTAGGATTCGGCGCTCTCACCGCCGCGGCCCGGGTTCGATTCCCGGTCAGGGAAGTTCGCTTTTCGGTGTTTTTTTGTTTTCTCTCCACCTCCTCAGCTCCCCAGCGCGTCCGCACCTAGTTTTTAGCCTGAGCTCTCTGTTTTCCTTATCGCCGCCCCGGCCCCTCCGAGTTCCCCCGGCTTCCTTCACGTCCGGGTACAATCCTACCAAGTAACCGCCTCCGGTCCAAACCTTTAGCTTCGCTCGCCCATGTGAAGCCCCGGCGTTTCCCCTCTGCCTCTCGAGCTCGCTTGGCTCCCTCCTCCGCATGCGCAAGCACCAGGGCTTAGGTCGGCTTGTCTCCCGCCTTGGCCACCGCACTTGCTCGGACATTCCAGCAGCACCGGGACAAGCTACCCCTCCAGCAGCGAGTTCCGGGAAGGGGCGTGGCGGTGGTGTCCGACACCACAACTACATCAGCAAGTCCCGACGCCCGCCGGAGCACGAGGCACCTCACCTAGAGGCTTTTGCCTGCCGCCGCTGCGGTGGCTTTGCTGCCACGTGCCGGGTCTGGTCCGCACGGCTGCGTCCCCGGTGGGCTGGTGATGGGGGCCTCCAAGTGACGTGTGCTCTCGGGTGGGGATGGTCGTGGAGGGCGAGACCGTGGAGCCCCTCAGGCGGAGGCCTGGGAAGGAATCTGGACACTTCATCCGGGGAGCTGGAATCCCCAGCAGCAGCCGACGACAGACAGCAGAGAGATAGGGCAGGCCCGTCGGGAACGCCCGGCAGCCAGGCGGGTGGGAGGAGGTGGAGACAGATGGGTGACCCGTGCACTCCTGGCCAGAG
>CM052551.1:44907329-44946566 GCA_028533065.1 Trachops cirrhosus | reverse complement strand
CTTGGTTGTCCAACTTCCATAAACTTCAATTTTCTGTCAGTTCTGGTTGTTATTTTGTTTCTATATCTTTGTTGTCCCTATCTTGGTTGTGCGAGGAGGCACAGTGCGTCTACCTATGCCTCCATCTTGGCCGGAAGTCGGGTTGTTGTTTAAAGATTAATTTTAGAGAGGGGAGAAAGAGAGGGAGAAAAACATCAGTACGCGGTTGCCTTTTGCTGGTCCTGTACTGGGGATCTGGCTAGCAACCCAGGCATGTGCTTTGACCAGGAATTGAACCAACGACTCTCTGGTTCACAGGGCAGCACTCAATCCACTGAGCCACACCAGCCGGGGCATTGTTCTCTGTTTAAATTGGTTGTTGTCCTTCTTTTGGTTTTGGGAGGAGGCAAAGCATATCTACCTATGCCTCCATCTTGACCGGAAGTACACAGGTGCTCTTGATGATTTATTTGGAAGAATTCCCTGACTTTGAACCCTTGAAACACTTTCCTGAACACAATTTTAAATCTGTCCTTTAAATCCATGAACCTCCAGCCTGCTGCCAACATACCAACACACTTTCAGCTGTCCTGTTTAACTTTACCATGAGGGGGAAAACAATGAACAGATACTATGTTACAAAAATCAGTCAATCGATGCAACATTGGCATTGTTCTGTGAGGTATACAGAGCCTCTTAGTACCAGTTATGCTGAGGGTTTTCTACCTAAACATCATCTTGACTGTACTCAATGGTGTTAAAGTTCAGGGACTAAAGTTCTGACTCATGTAAATCGGTATAGATGCAGTCTATATGGACTTTCTCATCCCAACTTTTAATGAAAGAAAATAGGAAACACCTAAACTTTAGGGAAATATTTCCCTGCAAGCTATCATTTTAGAGAAGTGGACACTGAGCCTTCTTTCTGACAACTACTATAGAAGAGAATCAGTCATTGAGGCCCCTCAGATTAGACATTCTTGCCTTCCTGTGCCCATTTATTCAGTTCAGCAAAAATAAGTGTCGGGCGTCTATTAGGATCTCTAGCCTTGAGAAGCTTTCAGTCTGGTGATCTTAGTCTTGGATTATGGAAAGACAAATAACTGAGAGTCAGACAGGTGTACATGATAACCGTAGGTCTCGAGTGGGAAGTTCAGGTGGGGGAATGGAGATAGCGAGGACCCTAACCTCAGCACTTAAGAGATGAGTGTCCCGGGCCAACTCACAGCCCTGGGCTGGGCCATGGTTTCACCATGGATAAAAATGAAGGGTTTGGACTCCAGTATTCTATTCCTGTGATTCTGTAAATGAATATTTGCCCTTCAATTCTGGTGTAAGCAGCTCCGATCAGGTGTCACCAGATGTCACACTTAACTTGTTTGTTTTCTTTGTTGCAAAGAAGAAATCTACCAGTTTATCCTAAGTTCTGATTTTGAAGCAAGATGCCCGTATTCTGTTCCCTGCTTCCAGAGTGACTGGGAGTGGCTGGTGAGCATTTTGGTGATATTTACCTGAACTACCAATGTCCAGTGGTAACACTCTCGTACGATAAATGATAAACGCAGCTGTTAAGAGCAGTTGCGGTCTTGTGAAATTAACCATTCTGGGTGTGCTAATGGGATAATCAGAAAAGACGCTGGAAAGAAAGCTGAGATAAGGGAAGTCTGAGAGTTAGAGAGCCCAGTCATACGTGTGAGAGAGGCCAGATTGCAAACAAATAACGAAACTTTGTGCCCACACTTCTGCCTGCAAGGAAGCCTGGAGAGGAACAAGGGCATTCAGGCTGGGGACTTCGAGGTTCTTGAAAGTTCCAGGAAGAGCTCTGACTGAGAGAGAAAAAGATGAGATCATAGAGCTCCGGTCATGTGGGGAAGGAGAGTCATACTTCCAGAAACATTCAAAGGTTAAAAACCCTCGTCGGCACTCCTAAAAGCAAAAGTTACTTTTAATTAAACATTTACTTGGTACCAGACAGTGTCCATTTTACAGATGGGAAAACCGAAGTTTGAGAGTCAAGCACCTTGTCTAAAATTCCATAGTCTGACTTTTTTTTTAAAAGTAAACTGTGCTTTTAAAAAAAGAATCACACAACATATAACTCGCCACCAACCATTTTTCAAAGGGCAGTAGCAGCGTTCAGCCTGCTGTGCAGCAGGTCCTGGAACCGCATCTCTCCGAACCGAAATTCTGTACCCACTCAGCAAAACAGCTCTCCGCGCTCCGCCCCTCCCTGCAGCCCCTGGCCAGCACCGCTGCTTTCCACTTCTGTGAGTCTGACCACTTTGGATACTTCACAGGCAGTGTGTGCTTTCTGGGACTGGCTGGTTTCACGCAGCATAACGTCCTCGTTCACCCACGTCATAGCGCAGGGCAGGATTTTGTTTTTTTAAGGCTGAATAAACATTTGAGTTACTCCCAGCTGTTGGTTTATTGTGAAAAGTGCTTCAGTAAATGTGACTGTGCAAATATCTCTCTGAGATCTTGCTTTGAATTCTTTGGGATAAATACCCAGAAGTAGGATTGCTGGATCTCGCGATAGTTCTGTCTTGAATTATGGAAGCACCTACCTACTGATTTCCGTA
The DNA here is from genome assembly GCA_028533065.1 of Trachops cirrhosus. NCBI lineage: Eukaryota > Metazoa > Chordata > Mammalia > Chiroptera > Phyllostomidae > Trachops > Trachops cirrhosus. The sequence continues at coordinate 44,944,005 of CM052551.1, read as the reverse complement.
ACAGTTGCAGCATTTTAAGTCTCCCCCGCCCCCAGCAGAACAGTGTTGCAGTTTCTGCACAGCTTTCCCAGCACTTGTTATTTTCTCTTTTGTTTTGTGGCCATGCTACTGGGTGTGAGGTGATATTTTGTGGTTTTGATTTGCATGTCTCTAACAATTAGTGATGTTGAGCATCTTTTCCTGTGCTTGTTGGTTATTATGTATCTGATTTGGGGAAATGTCTATTCCAGTCTTTTACTTTTTTTTTTTTATATTTCGAGAGAATGTTTATTAAAGCTGGGGACAGTGAAACAAGGCAGCACCTGGAATAGAGGAAGCCACAGCGGGGAGACCAGGCACGGCCACCCCAGCTCTCTAGAAACACTGTGGGAGAGAAGTGAGCCCGGGCGGGGCTGCTGAGGCTCACTGGAGGGTTGGAGACAAGGGGGCCCTGGGGACCAGTTCAGGAGGTGGGTGCGGGGCAAGCTGCCACTGCCCACTGCTCCCCTGGTTGCGGGTCTTGTGGGGTTCCTCAGAGTTTAGGAGATGCAGCCTGTGGGGGACGAAAAAGGGGAAGGGAAAGGCATGGGCATGCCATTTTAAAATCAGTTTTTTTGTTTTTATTGTTGATTTGTAGGAATTCTTTATACATTATGGATATTAAGCTCCTATCAGATAATGATTTGCAAACGTTTTCTCCCTTCTGTAGGTTATCTGTGCCCTCTGTTGACCAACGTGCAGAAGTTTTAAGTTTGATGTAGTTACATTTGTCTATTTTTGCTATTGTTTCCCCCCAATCTGAACTTTAACCCTATACCATGCTGCTCAACCACCTCACCTGCAAAGAATCCACAGCCTTGGAAGTGACGTCCTTCTTAACAAAGTTATTTCTTGAACTTGGAAACTTTCTTTCATGTCTGCAGGGTTGGCAGGAACTGGGTGTGTGGGCCAGGTGAAGGAAGAACAGTGGTGTATTTACAGATTTTCTCAGGCTGAGTGCTTCCCACAGACGACTACTCCATTTGGTTGTGGTCATTTAACGTAGTAGATTCTTATTGGCTGCAGACATAAATGGGTTTCTTCATCTCGTGTGCGTCACGCTTATTGAGAGCTGTCTGTGTACCCCCCAGAGACGCGCAGGGGTGTCTGGGGAGGCACAGAACCGAGAACCCACCCTGAGGACCCCACCTCTCAGCTTGCTTCCTGGACAGACCCCAGCCCCTCAGCAGGCACACCGAGTGGAAGTCTGTAAAGCAGCGGACTCAGCTCCTGGTTTGAGTTGTTTCTGCTGATTCGTGAGCAGAAAGAGTCCGGTGACTGTTGAAAGCTGTGACGGGGGAAACGGTTTCCTTCCTCTTCCCCCAGTTCACCTCCGAAACGTCGCTGGACTCCGGCCTGTCCTGGGTGGACTTGGAAGACCAGAATGCTTCGGAATGTGCACCCTGGTAGCCTGTGGCTGCTTCGCCTGTGGACAGCGTGGGCTTTGCTGCTGCTGGGTGAGTGACAGTCTCCCTGGGGGAGGGTGGTTCCAGTCCCTGGGACCCCGGTGGTGAGGAGCAGGGCCCTGGGAGCTAGCCCCAGATGGAAAGGGGAACGAGAGCCCTGGGTTCTTATCCACGCTGGTCCCTACCAAACATCCATGTTCACTCTGCAGGGATGACGTGAGGGCTCGAGCAAGGAGCACCTTACACGAGATAGAGGGGAACAGGCTCCCAGCCAGGTCCTGGGGGAAGAGGGAGCTGGAACGCGCGCCCCTCCCCCCAACCACACACAATGACATCTTGTCTCTCGGCTTCCCCTCCCCTGCACTCACACACCTTCTTCCCTTCCACAGCTGCTGCAGACGGGGGAGCTGGTGAGTCTGCCCGCGCCTCCTTGCATTTGTGGCTACTGCCTGTCCCACCAAGAACCGGGCTTGGGGTCGTCCCAGGCGATTCCCCCATTTTGGTGGGGCCTCGGGTTTGATTCGTGGTAGCATTCGTGCTGGATCCACAAAGACCCAAAGACACGAAGGGAATGAGGCTGCAGGCAGCACACGGGTCCGTCGTCGGGTCTGTAACGGACTCTGGCCCCTGGGAGCGAGCGCCTTTGCAGTCTGCGGCCCCTCCAAGGTCAGTTACCCCCGTCCCTTTCTGCACTCCGACACTCAGCAGGTCTCCCGAAGGCCGTGGTGCGCCTGGAGCCCCCCTGGTTCAACGTGCTCCGGGGGGACATAGTGACTCTGCACTGCCAGGGGCCCCACGGCCCTGGGGACGGCCCCACCCAGTGGTCTCATGACGGGACCCCCATCCCGACCCAGGACCAGCCCCGCTTCAGCTTTAAGGCCAACATCAATGACAGTGGGGACTACAGGTGCCAGACGGGCCAGACCAGCCTCAGCGACCCTGCGCGTCTGAACGTCACTTCCGGTCAGTGGGGCAGCCCCGGGAGGGTCTGGGGGACGAGGACCTGAAATCTGCTGACAGGGCTGCGGGTGTGGAGGGGCGGGGGTGGCCGTCCCTGGGAGGCGTGGCTGTGAGCTGCTGGAAGCCGTTTCTGCCCAGTCATTTCCCTCCCCACCCCGCCCCCCGCCCCACCCCCGCCCCCCGCCTTTGCTTCCAAGTGAGGTGCCTCAGCACTGTGAGCTTGTTGGGCCTCATCCTGATTAAGCAAGAAGGTGACAAGGCCACAAACAGGCCACCGGGGGTGAGGGAAGCAGTAGGAAATCTTTGCTCCAGGAAACCTCCCTACCCTCCCGGCACTGTGCTCAGCCCTGGGGTCAGAGGTCGGAGGCCACAGGTGGCACAGGCCCTCAGGTGGGGTGCTCGGGCATGCCTGAGGAAGTCTTTCTGCCGAGGGTGCAGGAGGCCAGGGGGCCATGGGGTCTGGAAGATGAGGTCGGAAGTGGGGGTGGGCTTTCGGATTGTTGCAGTATGTCATCTTGGGTTCCCGGATGAGATGAGGATTTGTTACATGGTTCTAATTGAGGGAGTCACAGGATCTGACTCAGCTTAATAGAACCTGCAGAGAAATCCTCACGAACACAAATCCCAGCCCACCCCTTGTCTGGATGTGAGCACATCTGTGCTGTGGTTGACTTCAGCTGCACCTCCGCGGGCAGACCCTGAGGAGGGGTGCCTGGGAGCGGGCCCTGTTACAGTTCTGCTTTGGGGTGAGTTTCGGGTCTTTTAAGCTTCTGGCCTCGGAGAGATCCTGGTGGTGGAGTCACTTTTTGTGGATGGCGCTCCACTGAAAAGGGAATGAGATTCAGAACAGCCCTCCCCAAGGTGTGCTACTTTGCATGTGAATTGTTTTGAGCTGCAAGCAATTGAGACCAGCAAGTTCATTGGAAACTCTTCCCTCTCCCTTAAAGAATTTAAATCAAGAGTTATCACCAGAAATAACTTTTTAAAAAAGACTTTACTTATTTATTTTTAATAAATAATTATTTATTCCCAGAGAGGGGAAGGGAGGGAGAAAAAGAGGGACAGAAACATTGGTCTGCAAACCCAGGCATGTGCCCTGACTGGGAAATGAATCCAAGACCCTATGGTTCTCAGGCAGGAGCTCAATCCACTGAGCCTCGCCAGCCAGGGCTGCATTTTAACTACGAGGTGTCTTGGAGTGGGACTGGGGTCATCTTGTTGGGGATTGTCTGTGCTTCCTGGACTTGTTTGTCTATTTCCTTCACTAGGTTAGGGAAATTTTCCGTCATTATTTTTTCAAATAGGTTTTCAATGTCTTGCTCCCTCTCTTCTCCTTCCAGCACCCTCGTGGTGCAAATGTTGGTATGCCTGAAGTTGTTCCAGGGGCTCCTTATACTTTCCTCATTTTTCACATTCTTTTTTCTTTTTACTGTTCTGATTGGGTGTTTTTTGCTTCCTTATCTTCCAAGTCATTGATTTGATTCTCAGCTTCATCTACTCCACCGTTGATTCCCTGTAAATTACCCTTCCTCTCAGTTAGTGTACGCTTCACTTCTGAGTGCTTCTTTTTTATGGTTTCCATGTCCATTCTCATGCTGTCGAAGTGCTCTCCAGGGTCATCACCTCTTCCCCTGAGATGAACTCACACTGAGCGTGGTTCGAACTACCTCGTAGACTGTTTGTCTCCATTTTGTTTCATTCTCTTTCTGGACTTTTATTCTGTTCTTTCATTTCGGGCCATGCTTCTTCGTCTCCTCATTCTGGCGGCCTCTCCGTGCTTGTTTCTGAGCACTAGGTAGAGCTGCTCTGTCTCCTGGGCTTGGTAGAGTGGCCTAACGTGGTCGGTGTCCTGTAGGGTCCATGGCACAGCCTCCTCAAACCCCCAGCCTGGGCACTGCAGGTGCGCTCGCTCCCCTCAGCTCGCCCCCTGCGGTGTGGGCTTGAAACCTGAGGGCAGCTGAGTCGGGGGTGGGGGGGCCCCTGCTGCCTGTCACCACCCAGCCAAAAAGCAGAGATGGGGATGGGATTATCGTTGTGCTTTTGTTTATGTCAGAGCCACAGTCTGGGAAGGTGGCAGGTAAAAACCCTGACATGCACCAGCTTTCGGAAGTAAATTGACGTAGAGGATACGTGGGCAACGGGAGGGAAATCCCCAAGGGGAGCAGAGACTTGTGTGGGTGCTCTTGGGAGCAGGGAGCCGCAGGGCAGTCGTGGGGCTTCTTCCCGGGCTGGCTCCTTTGTTCTGGTGTTTTCTCTCCATTTGCACTGGAATTCCTGACTTTCCAGGATGGGGGCATGTGGTTTACGGCGGGGGGGTTGCCTGTTTTCTGGTTGGGGAGATAAGGCCTTGCCATTCGCCTGCCTGCTGTAAATCACTCAGTCTCTGGCCTTGTTTGATGGTCTTGTCTGTCTCCCCATTCCACTTGCCCACGAATTCTCCTAGCTTCTCACCATCCTGTCTCAGGCACACGGGGTGCACAACACCCTCTTGTTGTAGCTGCGACTTGATTGCTGTCTGTGCTTCAGTGCGAGGGATTTACCCCCAGGCCAATTAGTGTGACCACTGACCACATGGAGCATCGGCTGGATGGACTTCAGCCGGGCTCTGGTGCCCGCTGAGTTCGCCCTTTGCGTGTGGCGTCTGTGGAGGTGGTTGGGTGCTGGTGCTTTGACGTGGACTGAAACTGCCCACTGGGTGTGCTGGCCCAGGTTGGCCACCACCTGTGTTCTGTCCAGGGCTACCGGGCATGGGCTACAAAGGGGTCTGCGGATGACTGCTCCTTGTGCTGGGCTTGGAGGTGCCCAGGCGAGGTCCTCTGCTAGTGCCGGGCCTGGGGCCATTCAGAAAGAGGTGCAGGGCGTGCCTAGGCCAGATGTTGCTTGTTTGAGAGGTTTCAGGACAATCTGAAGCATGAGCCAAGACAAGCCATTCATACGGAAAAGCCACCGGAAACAGCTTGGGTGGGCCCCAAAGTTGGGTAGGGTGGGGTCCCAGGGAATCACCAGGGTGGAGCAAACGGTATGAGCCAGTTTGATGGAGACTCAGTTAAGCCACCTGCCTGCCAGCTGCCTCTGTGGGGGCGGGGCAGGGGAGGGCTCCTCAAAGGAATGCTGGCCTCTGCCAGCTCTTCCGTCTGGGAGAAGGCTTTCCCCCAGCTGTTGCCTTGATGTGGACGCTTCACTTTCTCCCTGTGTGTCTCTGGTGCCTTTCAAGCTGCTGCCCAGTGCTGGAGCTCAGAGGGGGTGAGTCCAAATAAGTCCACGTGTGGGTCCTTTAAGAGGAACTGCCCGGGACTCCAGGAACCTCAGTCTCACCCACAATCCCTGCTGGTTTTTACAGCCAGAAGTTATGGGGACTTCTCTTCCTGGCACTGGAATCTTGAGCTGGGGGACCCAGTGTAGGGTGGGGACCTCTGCAGCCAAGACATCCCTCCTGATTTTCACCTGTCACACAGGGGTGTGGGGCCAGCCAGTCTCGTGTCCCCACTGCTCCTACCAGTCCCAAATAGCGTCTTCTTTAATCCCCTAGTTGTAGGAGTTCCATCCAGCTTCGTTCCAGGCGGTTCTGAACGATGGTTGTGCTGCAGTGTAGCTGTAGTTTTGATGTGGTTGTGGGAGGAGGCGAGCTACGTTTACCTGTGCTGCCATCTTGCCCGGAAGTCCAGAAAAACTGGGATTTTAAAAAATTTGGATCTGAAGGGTGGTTAGAGGGAAAACGCCTGGTCTCACCCCTTCATTGTACACAGGAATTAAGCCCGGGGTGTCTCAGAGCCCAGAAGTTGATGGTAAAAGCCCAAATCAGAACCCTGACTTCAGATGTCTGTTTCGTGCTGTCATCAGCTATGCCTTGTTTTGGCCCTGGCCAGTGGCCGGGTGGGTTAGCGCATCGCCCGATACACCGAGGCAGTGGGTTCGTCCTCTGGTCAGGGCACATGCAAGAAGCGATCAATGCGATGTTTGTCTCTCTCCCTTTCTCTCTCTCTAAAATCAATCGATAAAAACAAACAAACTATACCTTGTCTTTCATTTTCAGAATATGGTTTTCTTAAATGTTTTCATTTAAATAAGGTGTAATAAATTATAGTACTTATTTTTACAGCAATTAGAGCAATTGGATTTTTTCTAGACGGGTTTTGGGAAAACACTCCTTAGAGACTTGTCCTCCAAAGTGCCTGAGTCTGGAATCTGATCACTCTGCCCTCAGGGAAGGGAGGGGTGCCTGGGAGGGGGGCTGTTTGGTGGCTGAGTGCAAGGGTGATTTCACGTTTAAAAGCCTGTTCGAACTTGCTCCTCCTGTTCAGAGTCCCATCTGAATACCGAATTCAAAAGGCCACACACTTTCACTGCTTTTGTGGATGGAAGATTCCATTCAGGGCGGGTGAGGCTTTCTTAGGGCTCTGCTGGTTGCTTCCTCACTTCCGAAAACTTGGTCAAAAGTTGCCATTAAGTCAGTCATCCCCAGACCATAAATGCTGTGTCCACACAAACAGAAGGGTTTCAGGTCCTGTTTCACAACTTCTGCCGCTGCCGAAATGCACTCAGTTCCCTACTCCGGTGCAGTGGCGTCAATTCCTCCCTGCCTCACCCCCGTCTCCTCCTGGGGAGTGGGCTCCTGCTCTTTATATTGGAAACCTCTGAAGACTCCTGCCCTTCACGGGTCCTTCAGACTCGCAGGGAACACCCATCTGCCAGGAAGCACCTTTCATTCCTCATCTGAAACCCTCTCACCTCTGGGAGCACCGAAGCCCCAGGCATCCAGCTTCAGCGCCTTCTCTTCCCTTCTGTGTCCTTCAGACTGGCTGCTGCTGCAGACCCCAAGCCTGCTGCTGCAGGAGGGCGACCCCCTCGTGCTGAGGTGCCACACCTGGAAGAACCAGCCTCTGTTCAAGATCTTGTTCTTCCAGGACGGCGAATCCAAGTCGTACTCCCCTGACAATTCCAGCTTCTCCATCCCACATATTAACGTCAATCACAGCGGCAGGTACCACTGCTCCGGACTCCTCAGGAACGTGAGGCGTGAGTCCCACCCTGTGAGCATCACTGTCCAAGGTGAGGGCCAGGGCTGTTCAAGGAGCTTCAGGTCTGGTAGGGTGGGCATCAAGGGGAACCCACAGGGTCCTGGCCCAACCTGCGTGCTGGGTGGCCCTGCGGTTCTGTTCCAGCCCACTCCCAAGGGAGCACACAAACGGTGTCATTCAGTTGGCGTTTGAACTCTCAAGGGACAAAAGCCACCTTCCCATCCTCTCAGGTCCATCCAGGAGGACATCCCCAACCTCTCTCTTTCCACCCCATTCAAACCACTCCACTTTGTCCTGTGTCCCTCTGTCTGTAGGACCCCGAGCCCGTGGGTGCCCCCCACAGGCCCTCTCAGCTGAGGCTCCGCTCGTGGCTCAGGGCAGCCATGCAGCCCAGCAGTCTCCCCGGTACAGAGTCTGCTGTGGAGAAGCAGTGCATTGTAATACCTGGATGGCGCCTCTTCAGGGGGCACTGCAAGCTACTGCTGTTTGGCGGGGGTTAGTCAGTGCTCTGCACCCAGCCCTGGGCATGGGGGCTGGTGAGCGAGGTGCTGTTGGTGTGGTCTGTGGGTTCCCGAGTGCACCGTCCCTGACGGCTGGGCCCCAGTCATGGAGCACCTTGAACGGCTTTTACAGTCCTGATGTACACGCAGGTTTCAGGAGGCCCTGTTGTAAAGAAAACGTTTCAACTCAGTGTCATAAGGTGTTTACCAAACCTCCATGTCCACAAAACCTTTTCCTCTATCACCTTGTGGGGGAGGGAGGAAAATGCCCTTGACCCTTTCATCTGATCTGATCATTAAATTGGCACGAGACAGGTCAACGAGAAATTGAGCAAATTTAATTATATATGTGCATCTGGGGCCCCCACAGACGTGCCAGGAAAGGTGCAGGGACAGAAAAGGGTGATGAGGGAAAGATGCCAGGATGAGCGAGGGGTGAGGTAAGAGACCCAGGGCTTGGGAGAGGAGGAAGCTCTTTGCAGGATGAAAAGAGCAGCAGATATTCAGTAATTGGCAGTTTTCCTGCCCCCCAGATAGGCCATAAGACGGTATTTCTGGTGATAACGCAGTTTAGGGCAAGGCCCCTAATTTACATTCTGTGAGGGACAGATAAGAGTTTCCCGTGAGCTGGCAGGGTCTCGCCTGTCTTCACTGAAAAGAATCCCCGAGCGAGCTGAAGCAGCCCACCTCGGGGCGGGTGATCTGAACCCCCTGACTTCCGTCACTGTCCCTGCACCCCGACGTGTTCGGGGTGAGCCCTGGGGAAGCGCGCCCAGTGCTGTGCTCGGAAGACGCAGAGGTGAGGAGGTGCCCCGCAGACTCGGACCTGTCTGCTCCTGACCAGGTCCTCGGAGGACCTCCCAAAGGGATCTCTGGGTCCCTGGCGGTGGGTCCCATGCTTCTACCCCACAGCTGTCATCTGCCCATCCCTCTGCCTCTTCTCGTAGGTCCGGTGTTTCCATCCATTGCATCGTTCTCACTGCCGTGGCCCCAAATTGCGTTCTGCCTGGTGATGGGACTCCTGTTTGCAGTGGACACGGGGCTGTATTTCTCTGTGCGGAAAGAACTTCGAAGTCTGATGGGCTACATGAAGAATGACAAGGTCACGTGGAGCAAGAGCCTCGAGGACAAATGACCCCTCATCCTGAGGTGTCACAGCTGCAGTGCCTCTCCAGGCCAGACCTCTCCCCCTCGCCAGCCCCTCCTGGACAGCGGCCCGGGCTCAGGGGCCCATTGCACAGGAAGGGCCTGTAAGCTTCAGACCAAACCGCTCCGGGCTCGCCGTTGCGGACTTCCCGAAGGTCTAGGCACGGTCGCAGCCATCCAGCTCTACCAGGACTGACAGCAAGTGTGTTCTCACGTGGCCCAGACAGGGGCTCCTCAGATACACAAAGCTCACTAAATCCTGCTTCTACGTTCAAAACAGACCCAGCGATCTGACCGCTTCTTCGTACGCCGGCACCGCTAGCCCTCAGCTGCCATTGTCTCTCCCTCGGAGGGCCACGACAGCCTTCCGTACAGTCTGTTCTCACAGCAGCCAGTGGCCTTTTAAAAATGCGTGTTCATTGTTCATCTGTCACTTCTTTGCTCAAAGCCACACAGTAACTTCCTCTTGCACTTAAAATCTAAAGCCTCTGCGATGTTCTTAGGCTCCCCCTGAACTTCCTCCTCCCTGCCTCTGGCCTCAGCCACTGCTGTTCCTTGCCCCCTTCACACCAATCTTACTCCTGCCCAGGGCTTATGGTGTTCCCTGTTTCTGGAATGTTCTTTCTTACAGATGTCTCATCATGCCTCATCATGGTCTGTACCCAAATGCCACCTTGCTCATTCAGTATGATTGCACTTCCCCACCGTCTCCTAATCCCCCCTCCTGCCGTGTTTTTCCTCATGGTATTTATCACCGACGGATACACCGTATGGTCGTCTGTGTAACGGTTTATTGTCCAGCCCTCCTGCTGTCAGAATTCACTACTGTATATACTTAGGGTCCAGGAGCAGTGTCTGGCACATGGTATAGAACTCAATAAATATTCGTGGAATGAGTAACTTCGTTAGTACACGTAGAGAATTTTAAACCCACGAAGTCCTGAGACGTGACGCAGTCCAATCTCCTCATTTCAGCATTGAGGGAGCGCGGCCCAGAAGCTCGGAATGACCTGTGCAAGGGTGTCCAGGGAGCCGTGTCCCAGACCTTCACATGCACAGTCTGGGGCCATTGCCTCCTGTTCTGCAGCTTGCTGTTGCATTCAGCCATAGCTGCCCCCCCGCCCACTTCTCAATGTGTAAGTCATCACTCTAACGTCTGGCCTGTTTTTTGAGATGCTCAGACTGAGTCCCTCAGCATGAGTAGGTGTGCTGATATGTAGCCTCCGAACGAACAGGTAGGGCAGGGAGTGACATTGGAAGAGTGTGGTGCGTGGTCCATGTCCGGCTTCACAGCGGCTGGCTTTAGGGCTCTACCTGGGGCTCTGGGCTGGGTGGGTTGCTGGGTTTTTGAGGCTGCTGAGGGCTGGGGTGGGGAGGTCGGGGGAGCCTGCATAGGCAGTCGCTGTACAGGCTAGGTCACGGCCTCCAGGCCAGGCCACCCTTCCCCTTCTGAGTTGGGACCCTCCTCCTGCAGGCCCTTGGCTAACTGTCCCAACTGTGACACCCAGGCCTGGCCAGCCTGGACCCTGAGAGTGAATGAATTTAAAGCCAGCAACTTAGACAGACAAAACCCCACCAAGCTGAGGTTGATGGAGGTAGCTCTTGCAGAAGCCGGCCGAGCTCTGAGTCTGTCTTCCTCCTTCAAAGCCCTGCAGCTTCCCAAAGCTTCCCAGACATCTGGGGAGAAAAGAGCCACTTAAGGAGCAAGGGATTTTGGAGTCTCTTTAAAAAGAGTAGCAGTTTCCTTAGAATCGGGCAAATTACAAAGATTACATAACAGTTGACCTTAAATGAAGACCCTTACTAAGCTGCAGGAGTTGAACACCGTCTGGGGACAGAGACCCCGTGCACAGGTGCAGAGCTTCCTCGGGCGAGGGTTCGAGACCCAGGCGCGGTGATTGAACCCTTGCATTCCCATCCTTGGTCTGGTGTCCCCAAAGCATCCATCTGGCTCTTCAGTGGACCCTGACGCCAAGCAGAACCCCCGAGTTCACACCGGATGTTCTGGATACAGGACAGAGACTTTGAGGCCTCAGGCCCGCTGGGGCCACGCCACATGGGGCTCGGTGACAGAGGGGACAGGCCCCTGAGCCCCTCGGGGTGCTCTGTGCTCGCACTGCTTCCTATCCCCGAGGGCCGCGGGGTCGGGCCAGGTTCCCACTTCTCAGCAAGCGCCCTGGTGGTGGAGAGGGAAGCTGTTTTGAGAAGCCAACTTTCGGCCAACTGGTTTCATTGATCTCAGTGTCAGACGTTCTTACAGTAAGGGGAAGGGAAAAGGAAAAGGAAGGGGAAAAAAAAATAATGAACAAAACAGCTAACGTGCATTGGCCGGGAATCGAACCCGGGCCTCCCGCGTGGCAGGCGAGAATTCTACCACTGAACCACCAATGCCTGGTCAGAACACACATTTGCAGTATTGATCTGCACCTCCTCCCATCTCTGGTGTCCTCCCTCTTCCAGTCCCAATTTAGAAGATTGCCCGTCTGTTTCCAGGCCAAACAGTGCTCAGACTTTAAAACAGAACGACTAAAGTCCGGGTGGGATTAGTAACAAGCTTCCAGAGCTGTCCGAGCCGCGGGCTCCCACTGCCGCCGAGTCCACAGGGGGTCCTGGCCCACCCTCCGTTTGCGCTCCTCTGGCTTTCTTGGTGATCCGACCGGAGTGTGGGAAGGGTGGCCTGGGGCGGGTGTCCGTCTCACCGCATCACACCCGCGGGTTTGGGGAGTCCCGGTGGCTCTCCACTGGAGGCGTCGCCTCGATCACGTGGCTCAGGTCCAACCGCGCCTGCTTTCTTCGAGTATCCTGTGAGCGCGCCACCGTCGTCTGCAGTCCACACTTTGCAGTTTAACTTTTTAGGCCTTTGTTTTAAGCACAGGGTCTGACAGTGCAAGTGCTCACATAATCCTGGGTCAAGGGAGCCTGGTGAGAAGCAGGGACAGGATGGGCCAAGTTCAATGTCAACCCGCGCAAAGACAGAAGGGATAGCCCAGGGCCAACCACGCTTAATACGCATCTGGGACACCTGGGGGTCTTATAACGCGGACGCGGAGGTCTGAGATCTGCGTTTCTAATGAGCTCCCAGGTCACCTCACTAATACAGCGACTCTGCCTCCGCGTTACCACAAGCAAAGGAAGGCTCAGAAAAATCCAAGGCGTTTCCCAAGGCCACAGTCTAGTAAATAACAAAGAATGCAGTTTGGCAGACTTTCACTAATCAACCAAAGGTCCTTCCACCCTCACACTAAGGGACCTCACACATTCAACCTCTTTGGCTTGACAGTTCGCCCTCTTCCCCAAAAGACAAGATTTCTCCATAGCCAGCTGCTCCCAAAGCAGAGGATGGCTTATTCCCGATCTTCAAGAAAAAGGAGTTGAAACAAGCAACTCCAAGGCCTTTTATCTTTGTGACTCCACCCAACCCCATTCTCCCTGGTGAATTCTTTCCTGCTTTTGGTGATGGGGCAAGGCTACTGAGTTAGAGCTGGTTGTGGGAGTGGTCGGGGCGGGGAGCTTGAGGCTTTGACATCAGCCTGTGCGTGGAAAGTCTGACCAACTGCAGCAGACGGAGGGCCCTGGGATGAGGCCTTTTCTTTCTGTCAGAGGAGTCTTGGCCTACTGGGGTGTACCTGGTATATGGAAAAGGCTCAGTGCATCGCCATCGAATAAAGAAATCGATAAATAGGCACTGAGAAGCCGGAATCTAAAAGAGAAAAAATATTTTTACAGGGATGAACATTAGTCTCAACTGCTCCCTGATTTCATAGCCTAGTCTCCTGCCTACAGAAAAAAAAAAGTCCTATTGTATATTCACCGGGCAGCACAACTGTCACATATGCAGGATGAACAGGTGGTGATTGATTCACAGTCTTTTCTCCGTGAATTCCTGTGTGTTGATTGGAGGGAAAAAAGGAAGCAAGAAAAAAAAAAAAAAAAACATTGTCAGGAGTGGGATTCGAACCCACGCCTCCAGGGGAGACTGCGACCTGAACGCAGCGCCTTAGACCGCTCGGCCATCCTGACACAGAAAATACACCTTTTCTTATTTAATTTTAAATTTCTCTTAGAGTGCTGTGTCATGACGTCAGGATGCTTCAGTGCGTATAGTTTTACATAAAGTAGAATTGTCCCTGAACTCTTTCGCCAAACAAGGAAAGTAAAACTGCCTCCAAGCCCTTTTTCCTATTTCCTCCTGCCTCAGCACATCCTAATCGGTTAAGACTCCTGTTCCCTGAGCCCCGTCTCCGGTAGGGCCGATCCGCGCCTGATGGGTCCCTTGCCAGCAGTCTCCCTCGACCTCCCGCCCCAAATCGTCGTTGAGGTGAGAGGCCCCGCGGACCCAGTGCTGGAGTGCCCCGCAGCGGAGGCCACAGGCGGGGCGTGGGCGGAGTGCGTCCTGTAGAGAGGGCGGCTCGCAGTCACCGGCAGGAGTGGAGGGTGCACGGCCGGCACTGTACTCATGTACAGCATTCCGTAGCGGCTTATCGTGCGGCGTTGGTGGTATAGTGGTGAGCATAGCTGCCTTCCAAGCAGTTGACCCGGGTTCGATTCCCGGCCAACGCATCCTTTTCCTCGCTCCGCCCCAGGTTCCTTCTTTCCCTGTTTGTCATTTTTCAAACGCTGAGCTCTGGGGGGAAGCTGTGTGCCGCAATCGCCCAGCGTCCCAGCAAGTGCAGTTTGTTCATTGAATTGAATAAATGGATGGCCTTAAACCCACCCTCAATTCATCTCCTGGGGATTTCTGAGCACGTCAGGAGCAGCTCGGGCGTGTGAGCCCATTCCTTTCATCGACAAGTGGGTGACATCTAAGTTCGGACCAAGCTTCTCCCTCGAAAAATGACCCTCCCAGCTCCGTTGTGTTGTGTGTGAGTGTAGCACACATGCCGGTGTGAAGACTCAGTACGAACAAAATCTAATTAATGTGTACGACATTTTGCATGTGCTGGGTTAAGGAAGGTCGATTATGGAGATGATTAGCTGTTTCTGCTGACTTTTTAACGTGGCTATTAAGCAATTTAAATTTCTGTCTGACTCCGGTTACATTTCGGTTGTCACGCGATCTACACAACGAAATGCAACTTTGCCAGCAACTTGGGTCAATGCATGCAAACTTGTAGGTAGCTTCCTAGGCCCTGAGTTTGAGTGTCCAACCGCGGTTTTCCTCGTTAGTATAGTGGTGAGTATCCCCGCCTGTCACGCGGGAGACCGGGGTTCGATTCCCCGACGGGGAGACAAGAGTTACTTTTTCTTTTTCCTTTTCCCCTCCTCTCCAGAACTTTGTCTAAGTTCTCCCTGGGCTGAAACAAAAATCATTCTTACACAACCCCAGGTTTACTCTAAGGGCACGTCTCTCGCCTGAGAAGGTCGGGGACGATGTGCGACCGTTGTGGTGGGTTCTCTTTGACCCTGACAGCGAAATGCGTTGGACCATTGACCCTGCGGTCGAGCGTCCCCCGTTCTGCCGCTGAACCGGCCGCCTCCGGTCCCCACCGTCCCCGCCGCCCACCGGACCGGACCCCCAGGGCACCGGCTCCGCCGTGAGCCCCGCGCTCTGAGCGCCCTCGGCCTTTCCTTCTCGTCCTTCTCGCGCCCCGACGACCTGCGCGCTCGAGTGCGCACGAACTGGCGGCGCGGCCTCTCCTACCTCGGTTTTGGGGAATAAACAAAGCTTTCAGGTCCCTGCAGACGGTACAGAGACGCGAGGGCCAGTCTGATGGAGCCTTGCCTTCACCGCCAACGGCCGGTTTGCCTTTGCGCACGTCATTCGACTGCCCCGGGACAGAACACATACCTTACGCTCATTTTTAAAGAGGTATTTTTCTGGACGCCGTAGTACTGCAGAGTCCTTGTACAAAACGTGGAGAATAAGCAAATCACAAAGCAAGAAAAGGCGGACGTGTTTTTATCATCCAGGAAATCCTTATTAATGTTTTGCTGTAAGCTTATCTCGGGCACTTGAAAGTGCAAACTTGGAATCATACTGTGCCTGTTTTATTTTCCCCAAAACCTACTTGAGTGTTTATTTAAAATGTGGAAATGTCTATGCTCGTTAGGTCATAGTCTGAAACACGATTTAGCTGCCTTCGTTGTGCTGTGCCTCATGGCTCCCTCTCTGAGCAGGTTCGCCGTTTCCAGGGTTTTTGTCTCCTTCGGGGCGGCAGCGCTTCAGCTCTCCGCCGCGCCGTGGAGCTTGCAGCCTTCCGGCCCCCCGGGGGCTCTGCCCCGCCCTCACCCGGCTCAAGGGCCAGCCGAAGATACCAGAGCTTTATTCGCAGGTGTGCTTTCCCCGAATGAGGCGTTTTCATTTCTCAGGACGAGGCCGAAAGCTTCCCCCTGCGCTGGACGCGAGGGCGGCGCGGGCCGGGGAAGGAGGTTCTGCGCGGGGCTTCGGAGGGGCCTGGACTGGGTGCCGAAGCGCTGCCCGTGCGCCTGGGGCGGGAAGAACGGGTGTGGCCGGTGGCTGGAGACGCCTGGGGGAGGTGACGTGATTCAAGAAGCCTGTGGCCGTGAAACGTCCCAGGGACAAAGGCAGGAGCTTCTCTCCGTTCTCTCGGGGGCTCTGGGGCACTGGGGGCACTGAGCGGGCGCCCTGGTTGGAGATGTTGGAAAAGGGGTCTTTGCCCTCGGATATCTGTGCCCACCGGGACGTGGGTAAGTCTGTAAACCACAGGCATCTAGCAGGTGTGGGCACGAGCCCACAGGCGGGATCCGCTCAGAACCGCTGGGGCGGGAGAGTAATTCGGGGTGTTAGGCTCCCTTCCTTAGACTTTATGCTTTGCAGGGCACCGTTGGTATTTTACACTTTCACAATACAATTCTGCGTTAATACTCGCGCCTGTGCACGTGAATTCATGAAATGTCCGAGCAAAACCAGGGGACTGCGGAGTCCACGGGGAGCACCCGCCTCGGGCTCCCCGAAGACCCCCGGTCCTTTCGTCCTCGCTGCGCCCCTTCTGAGCCTTCTGACCCCAGCAGGTGACAGGTGACAGCGCGGGAGGAGACCTGCCGGGATCGTGCGGCAGCTGCGCGCCAGGCGCTGGGTGGGGACCGTCCCCTCCCGTTCCCGCGCTGCCTCAGCCACAGCTGTTTGGGGAAGTGACGCCGCGACTTGATTCTTCACTCAAGTGACTTGGCGGCAGAGGTGACGCTCGCCTGTCTCTGTGGCGCAATCGGTTAGCGCGTTCGGCTGTTAACCGAAAGGTTGGTGGTTCGAGCCCACCCAGGGACGCTCGCCTCCGTTTTGAGCCCCAGGGTCTCCGTCCGGACACCTGCAGCCTCTTTTGGGAGGCGCGCTCACCGGGCGGGGGGACGTGCCTCCCGCCGCGGTCGCGTCCCTGCTCGCAGGTCGCCGCAGCCGCCGGCGGTCTGCGGGTCTCCAGCTGTCCTCGCTCCAGTCCTGCCAACTCCGGCGGAGGGGCGTCCCCGGCGCAAACCTGCTCTGCCCACGCCCCTCGGGGGCCTGCAGGGTACAGGCTCCCCGCCCCTCGGCCTCGAGACCCGCGACTTTCTTGGCCTTTGAATCTTCTCTCGGTGGTGGACCGCAGGTCCTTCTCTCCGCCTGGCAAACTCCCACTCGTCCTCCACCATCACCCCGCAAATGAGGCCTCTGCACTCTCCTCCCGCGGGCGGTTTTCCCACTAGGATAACAGCCCCCACTCCCGCCGCGGAGGGACCCTGGGTTGTTCCTCCTGAGGTCTTCAGCACCTCAACTCAAGCCGGGCTCGGTGTGGGCGCCAAGTGAGCCGAATGTCCAGGGTTTCCACGTGCACTGGCTGCGGCCTGAGTCCCGTCCAGGTGCCCTCAGCCAGCTCCAGGTGGCTCTGCGCACAGCTCAGCACAGACAGGGGGCGGCTGACCCTGCACCTCTGCTCAGGCCCTGCCCCCTTCCCACCTGGGCCTCTCCTTCCTGCCCGGTGCTCTTAATGACCTCTGCTCCCCCTCCACACCTGCCCTGCCCATCCCTACCCCTGCAGAGGACTCCCGCGCGATTTGGCGAATGAGCCCGCTGACCTAGGAGCTGCGGTGGGACGCTGCTGATGGAGAGGGGTGTCCATCCCCCGGGACGAACAGGAGGTGGGTGAGAAGGGTTTTGACATTCTTGTTTTACCGCCATGGGGTTTTCCATCCTCTGTCTGAGAGGAGCAAGCGATACGTTGTAAAATGCTTCACCAGAGTCTAAAAACGTTCTGCTGGACATTCCGAAGGCCAGAAAGACAGAGCGACCGCTTTCTTCCAGGAGAGCGCTGCTCCTCACGCCCCACCCCCCGGGCCTAGGAGCTGAGGGGCTGAGTGTCACGGCCGCACTGGGTGGGGTTTGGTACACGCACTCTGGTTTCCAGCGGTCGTCTACTGCGCGAGGTGAGCAAAGCCAGCCCTCAATTACTGAAGCAGAAAAGCCGGTTCTCAGGCCCCGCCCCTCCGCTCTCGCATTCCTACCACCCTGGCCAGCCAAGTGTCCTCAGCTGCCCATTCCTCCCCCGGCTGCCTCTTTCTTGTTGCGCTTTCTCGGTGCAGACGGGTGACATCTGCCCACCAGTCTGAGTCTGGGACAGTGACACACCGCTTCTTTCCAGGGCACCGGGGTGGCTCTGTGCTTTCTCTCCCCTGTCCCTGCCCCAGCTCCCTTCCTGGGACCGTTTCTCCTCAGGATGTGAAGAGTGCTCATCACACGTGAGCACACCATCCCAGTTCTGACGGCCACCACCCCCCACCCCTGCCTGACTGCAAACCTAGATTTTACGTGGCCCCTGTTTTCTAGGGAGACGTCCCAGTGGGGGGTCCTCCAGTCTGTCCTGGACCACCCTGCTCTTTCTTAGCCACACCCTTTGTGGGCTCTGCTGTCTTTCTCAGACCCCCCAGCAGTCCCCACAGTCTGCCTGAGGAGTTTTGGGGTACCCTGACGGCACCAGCCCTGCAGCAGGGTGCAGACCACGGTCCAGCTGGCACTCAGCCGTGAGCTCTCTCGTCTGTGTCTCCAGTTACTTAAGGGAAACGCTCACACATCAAGGGTTGCCATCCGGAGACTGTACTGCTGCTTGGCTGGGACAAGGGCTGGGACAGGGGGCTGTGTAGCTCTGGGAGCTCACGTCCTGGGAATGCAGCTGCCCCCAGGAGCTCCACAGGTGGCCCCTGAGGATCACAAGCCCTTCGGGATCTCTTTGTGAAGTATATTAAATGTCGAATCCCAGTGTCACATCACAAAAACGAACCTGACAGGGCATGTCACTATAATTAATAGCAAACTTTAGAAACCAGATTGAGCACTAAAAATGACAGTAGCGTTTTTAAAAACCAGGCCTTTCTTTTTCATTGGAGACCAAGAGAAAACAGAGTTGGGCGAAGGGCCCTCGGCCTGCACTCTGAGGTGCCGATTTCCTGCTCTTCCCGAGGTGGGTGCTGGGGACCACGGAGTGGGGAACACAGAGCGGGGTTCAGAGCTCCTGTTTTCATTGCTCCTGCTTGTCCTCAGGGCTCTTGCTCCATGTGACTGCGTCACCCCTCCCTTTCTCCAACGCATTTCGAAGGTCTCTCCGCACAGAGAAATACAGCCACGTGTCCAAGGCAAACAGGAGTCCCGGCAGCAAGCTGACGATCGCCAGCTTCCCGGGTGGGGCAGGTGGAATTGCCACACCTGTGAGGGGAGGCAGAGGGACAGGAAAACGGCAGCTGTCAGGGCAGAAATTTGGAATCAAGAGCAAGGCCCTTCCTCAGTGGGGGGTCCTTCTGACAGTGGCCGAGCCGCGTTCCCAGGGCCGGTGGGGTCTGCAGGAAGCCTTAGCTTCCTCCCAGGCTGTCCCCTGCACTGGAGTTGCCCCCGTGAGGCACAGCCCTCCAAACCGCAGCAGAAGCAGCTTCCTGCCCCAGGGAGGTTGTGCCTGGGGAAGCCGAGCAAGTGGGTGCTGGGTTTGGTGTGAATTTATAAAGGTTGTCAAAGTTCAAGTTGGTGTGAGAACATTATGTCTTAACTCAGTAACTTTATCTCGTGTCTGCAAATGACACTCATTGTGTGGTTCATTGTCACTAAAGGAAACCTGAAAAATGAAGCGAACCATTGAAATGTGCCGCTTACTGGCAGAAAAACTGATACTATTTCTTCGATGACAGGCGCAGGAACTAGTCACCCACCCAGGAGGGAGCGAGGTGGGGCTTGTTGGTTCTTACTCTCTTGGCCCTTGTTGTTGTTCCTGAAAACTCATTCCTCGCTGCTGTCTACAAACTGGTAATATTAGATTGGATTTTTAATTTCAAGTTTTTAACTCTTTGATTTAATTGCAAACTTATAAAAAGTTACCAGAATAATACAATGAGCTCTCATGTGTATGCACACACACACACACACACACATATATATGTATATATATATTTTACCTGCATTTACTAATTGCTGGCATTCTGGCCCATTTGCTTCGTTATTTGCCCCCTCTTTCCCTCACCTGTTGAGAGTGTTGACTTTAAACTGAAATTGCAATGCAATTGTTGTCACAGAAATTATGGCTTTGTTTTTTTAAAGTCCCCAAAGGCGTGTGTCTCTCTGCTGTCTTACTGTGTGGTCTTGGTCTGGATACAGGGGACGTTAGTGACGTCCGGGAGTCCAGGAGCACCGTGTGTGGGGGGTGGGGGCAGGGGCCCTGATGCCCCCCGCCCCCTAGGGTGCTCCACAGAAACTGGGCAAACATCTCTCAGAGCACACGGGTGCCTGTCTGATTCTTTCATTTTATCAGGTGTGACCTGAGGGGCAGGTTAATGACCCCCTGTTTTCCGCCTCAGTTCCTTCCTCTGTGCGGGGAGCTGGTGGTGCCCTTCCCATCATGTGGTCGGAGGGCGGGGGTGGGGACAGGGGGGTCCCAGGCAAGGACACACTCAGCACAGCGTGTGGCCCCGGGGGGGCCCGATACACGCCCCAGTCTTTGTCACAGAAACTGGGGCTCAGAGAGGCCCCCCGGGCCGCGGCCCTCCGGCCCGCACCCGCTCACCTAGCACGAAGATTTGCACGGCCTCGGAGGACTCGTTCCGACGGTCCTGGATCATCCCCCGGCAGAAGTAGGAGCCATTGTGCTCGCCGGTCGCTGCCTGGATGTGGAACTCAGAGTTCTGGTGAAAAAACTTCTTGCCTCTGCCGTTCTGGAAAAACTGGACCCTGTAGACAGTCAGGTTCTTCCAGCTGTGGCACCTCAGCACGATGGGGTCCCCTGCCTGGACCACCCAGCGTCTGGCCTGGAGCACCAGCCAGGCTGAAAGACACAGACCACAGCCCCCAGAGGCCTCGGTGATGGGCACAACTTGCTCTCGAAGGGACACTGGCCACCAGATCCCCAGGTGGACAGTGGGCTGGGAGCCCTTCCCACAAGCTCCCCCCAGGAAAAAGGGCCCCTGCCCCCCCCGGCCTGCGTGAGAGCTCAGGCCACACCACGACCTCTGTCTAACAGGGGTAGCGGGGCAGACACAATGAGAACCACGGCCAGGGCAGAGGGACCCCGTGAAGGGGCAGGCGAGATGCCGCCTGCAGGGCAGAGGGCTGCCCTCGGTGTGCGAAGGCAGGTGGCAAGGGGCCCGGCGTGTTCCAGATCCAAGAGTCAAAGTTGCATTTGACAATGCTGATCTGCCTCCTTAAAGGAAAGGCCGTCCCGGAAGGAACAGACAGTTTGCTGAGACACTGAAAGGTCCCTGGGCGGCCGGAGGAGTGGCTGCAGGTGTGGCGAGGGAGAGCTCAATCTAAAGGTCAAGGGAGAGCGAGACAGGCTTCCCTTGGGAACTGGGGTGTCTGAGGGCCCCAGGGCCTCTGCAAGCCCGTCTGCACCCCTGAGCACAGCCTTCAAGAGAGAAAACGCTCACGCCGCCAGCACAAGGGGCGCACAGTGGCCTCGCCCAGTGAGTGACCAGACTGCACGCGGAGGGAACCCGGCCAGCAGGCGGACCCGCACAGTCGCAGGTGAGCTGCAGACAAACTGTGAAACGGCAGGAGAGACAGTCGTGGGGCAATGTTCCGTGAGAAAGCCGGGGTGCGAGAAGTGTGTACTCACAGAAGCCGAACACGGAGGGTCACACACTGTCCTTTTACATATTAACAGGTTTCCTGGGGGGCTGTTTTAATTTTGTTCCTTTTGCTTTTACATATTTTTGAAAATGAAACGAGCTTTGTAAGAACAAGACAATAAAATTTACTTTAAAAAAAATCAACTCTTTTAGGCTAAACAAAATTGGTAGAACGTGAAAATTCTCTCCCTGGAATATTTGCCAAGCAGAAGGTAGCCTTCATTATTCACTGAGAGATACCATTTGTCAAAAGAGACCCCGTGCCTATAAACCCACGTGCCGTGTGAGCAGAGATGGATTATCTTAGCGTGACGGGGGGGTTGGGGACGCCGTACCACCTGCCCGCACGTGCTCTGGTGGCCTTTGCAAGAACACGCCGGCCCCAGTCTGCCCTGCCACACACGCAGAGAATGCCCACATGTGTTCGTCGGACAGATATCTCGTGGAGTATGCCCCGGGGTTGTGCAGACTGGGGGATACCCCTGGGACTGGGCGGCAGGATCCTGACCTCCGAGTGACTCGGAAACGAGCAGACAGAAAGTGGCAAGTGTGACACCATCTAAGATCCCAGGACTCCGGGGCGGAGGGAATGGGCCGGATGGGCTCTGCCCAGAGAAAGGCAGGAAGAGGAAGGTGCCTCAGCAGAGAGAAGTGAATTGGGCCCCAGGGTGCAGGGTGGGGGGACCGGGACTGGCCTGGGGGTGTGAGTGGCCCTGGGTGCAGTTTAATGCGGTCCCACCCGGCTGGACTTGGGAAGCCGGCCTCCTGAGCCAAGCTCCAGGCTAACCAACAGCTCCCGGAGCTGATCATTCTATTGCTGCCTGCTGGTGAATCCCCGTTTTATTTGGTCGCAGGTGGCCATCTCTCCCGGCGGGACAGCAGACACCCTTCCTGCAGCTTCCTCGCTAGAAGGTGTCAGCTCAGTGGGCCCCCAAAACCAGCTGCAGGGGCCCAGCTCCGTGGAGCCCTGCTGCGGGTCCACCTGCGCTGGGCCCCCCCAAGCCCATCCAGGACGTCAATATGGTCGCAGTGCCCGGGGCAGGGGCAGGGTGGCACCCCGAAGAGATCCCACCTCCTTACACCCCCCTGCCTCTGGTGCCTGGGGGCTGCAGAGGGCACACAGCCCTTCGTCCGGCCACTGTGTGCAGGCCGCAGGAGCCTCTGGGTGCCAGGAGGACCGCAGGCAGCCCAGCGATGCTGTAAGTCTGCATGTGGCGTTGACGGGACAGAGACGGGCGGCTGGGCCCTTAGGGCCGGGGTGGGGGCAGCTTGGGCTTCGTGTGTCTGAGACTGAGGAGGATAGGAGGTCATTAACATGCCCAAGAAGGACTCGTGAGCCCGAGAGCCAGCGGGTGGGGGTGTTCACGGTCAGTGCTGCCCCTGCCAAGCCAGGTTTGACGCAGTCCCCCCCGCCCCGCCCCCGGCAATGCAGAGGGACCACGGACCCCCTCGTCCTGGCTCTGATCGCCCAGAGCGTCGCCTTCCGGTGCCCCCCCCCTCCCCGCCGTCCCTGGCCTCTGGTGTCGCCGTTGTTGGTGACCCCCTCGCCCCGTCGCCCGCTCACCGGCGACCACTTGGAGCCGCACCGGGTCGCTGAGCGCGGAGCGATTGGTCCGACAGCGGTACTCCCCGCTGTCGTTCACCCGGGCGGACGCGAGGAGGTGGCTGGAGGCCTGGCCGGGCAGGAGGGTCCCATTGTGCCACCACCGTGTGGATCTGTCCGCCTCCGTGTGGTTCCCCCGGCACGTCAGCGTCACGGGGTCCCTCTCCAGCACCCTGTCCCATTCGGGGCTCAGGGACAGCTCCGCCTTCGGGAGACCTTCTGAGGAGACAAGACCGCAGTGGGCGAGGGCGGGCCGTGAGCGGCCCCTGCCCCGCCTTCCCGGGAGGCGCCGCGCCAGAGTCGGCCCCGCAAACCCACGCGGGCCTGAGACCCAGGCTCGGAGCGTCTTGGCTGGGAGGCTGTGGCCCACTGTGGCCGCCCTTCACCTTCAGGGGAGCTGGCCGGAGAAGCGCAGGGCCAGGCCTGCCTCTCGGGGCATTGCCCCTGCCCCCCGCCCCCCACCAGCCGTGGCCATGGCCCGTGGCTTCTGCATGCTACGGGCCTCACGCAGTCAGTCCGACACCCTGAGAGCCAACTCACCAGCCCGCGTGCCCGCCGAAGCTGCAGGAGAGAAGAGGAAGGCAGATGTGAGCACAGGCAGAGGCGGGGGGCGGCTGCCCCGCGAGCCGCCCGTGTCCCCAGGAATCAGGACATGCCAACGGCCGGCTGTCCTCTCTGGTCTCCAACATCCGTGCCTCCAGCCCCCTCCCCCCTCCGGCCCACCCAAACCCCTGTTTTCAGCACCATCCCCTTACTCCTTGGTCCCTGTTCAAACCCCCAAACTAAGGATATGAATGGACTCTGCCTGAAAGAAAGCTTCAAGCAACCGTGACCCGAGTCCCCTCCCTGGAAAGAGCAGACAGAAAAAGCCCTGGAGAGGAAGCCGGACCGCCAGGATGGGAGAGGCCCTCTGGTGCATTCGCAGGTGGGGGTGCTGAGAACCGGGGCGGGGTGTCCCCTTTGCCTCCCGATGGTGCACCACCTGCCCCAGCATTCCCCGAGTCTCCAGTGGCTGGTCCTGGGAGCTGAACCCAGGGCTGCAGACGCCGGAGGCGTCCGGCTCCCGGCCTGACCCCCAGGCACCCTGAGCGCACCCTGCGCCGGCCACTCTGACTCACCTAGAAGCAGCAGAGCGGTGGGCGGCAGCAGCCACCACATGCTGGCCCTGAGCCCGACACCGGGGGCCCTGCTGTCACTGGCTGACTTCGGAGGAGAAGGGAAGCAGCCTCCCCTGCCCTCCTTCACTCAGCAGGCTCCTGCTCTGGGAGCATCATTGATTTTTGAATCTGACCACAGACACGTGAGCCTTGGGCAGTGGGGGTGGTGCCTGGAGGGGAAGCTGAGTGGGGGCGTGTCCCTTTGTCCCTTGTGGGCTCTGGTGACAGTCTGTGGGGCACCCTCGGAAGTCTCAGGATATTGCCCCCCCCTCCCCCGGCGGGGCTGGGTCCACCCGGCACCAGGCAGGGGAGAGGGGAGAGAGCCCGGGATGGGGGAGGAGACGGAGGGCGGTCCCTGAGGGTCTCCGTCTCCATCTCAGACCTTCTCCTTCCGGCCGGGCCCAGGTCCTCAGCGCCACCAAAGCACAGGGAGCAGGCGTTGCACCCTTGAGACCCCTACGGGTGCCCCTCACCCCAGTATTATCTCCACCAATGTTTTCTTTCAAAGTTAGAAAAGCCTACACCCTCTTCTTGCTTCCCAGTGTGAATTTGCTCACAAGGCTCCCAGCGTCTCTGGAAAGGAACCTTGGCCGTCGGGGAGAAATGGGCTCTGGAGAAAGCAAGGGGCCTGCAGAAAGGTGGGGGGCTGAGCCGTCAGTGGCGAGGGGAGGCGAGGCCGGGGGCTCTGTACCTCCACCTGGTGGCACCAGGGCTGTGCCAAGTCACAGCCGCTCAGGGGGGCTCGGCCCGCTCGGGGCTCCTTACGGAGAAGGTGGAGGTGCACGGCGGCCTGGGGGTGCGGGGACATCCACTCTGTTCTCTAGATCCCGGCGGTCAGCATGTGCCCACCCTCCCCTCAGTCCAGACCTCAGACAGGAAGCCGAACTGCTGGGAACTCATGTCCGTTTTCATGCCAGAAGTGGCCAAAACCACTCCTCAGGTTTCGATTTTTGTTTGTTTGGCTTGTGGGTAGAGTTTGTTGCCCTTCCCCGTTCCCATCCCTGCCCCACACGCCTTCTGCAGCTGTCCCTCCCCTGCCCGTGGACTAGTGGGCGCCGGTGAGGAGCCGGGCAGGGGCTCCTGAGCGGCCCCTCTTGCAAAATGCGGGCCCGCGCCCACCGCAGCTGCTTGTCCAGGGATGGCCGTGGCCCTCCGCCCGGCACGGCATTCGCTCCCGTTTCCCTTCTGGGAGGTTCCCCTTCTCCGACTCACCTCTGAGCGTGGCCGTCCAGGGAGGGGGGATGTGTTAGCCGGGCCCCCGAGGGTGGGAGGGGTTTCTGGAGCAGCCTGCAGGCACGCTGAGAGTGGCCGGGCGGGCGGGCTGATTTTCTGGGGTGGGCAAAGGCAAGCAGGTGCGAGAAGGGGGTGCTCTTGGAGGGCTGGTCCCCGCCGCCCTGTCCCTCGAGGAGACGCCACGTCTTCCTTTACCAAGGTCGGCCCTCATCACGCCTGGGGCTTCCGGCTTCTCCTGGGGAGACCTCTGGATAAGCATCTCCAAGAGCATTTATGAAAAGCTGTGTGCGCGCAGAGAGGGCCGCGGCTTATTCCGTCCGGGGTGGCGTCTGCATGGAGGACAGGACCCTCGGTGGCCTCACAGGAGAATGACGTGGCTGGCATGTCTGAAGAGCTGGGCACGGTCCCCAAGATCAGCGGGCGCCACATGGCAACTAGTGGGTTAACGGGGGGGTGTGGAAGCTCAGCTCCACAGCCTGAGCCTTCAGGGCCTCAGTCTCCCCCTCTGTAAAATGGGGCTGAAAACAGCAGTCCTAACCCCGAAGAGTTGTTGAGGACAACGCCCGTGTGGCTGCTGGTTCCCTGTGCAGACCTGCGCCCGCTGGTCACCGTTTCATGTACCAGAGGGGCGGTGGGGCTCCCCGGCTCCCCGAGTTAGGCTGTGATGCCCGTCCCCTGGCCTCCTGCAGGGGCTTGTCACTTCTGTGGACTGCGAGGTCTTCGAGGGCAGGAATCGGTCCTCTGGCAACCACCGGGTCCCCAGCATTCCGCACACAGCCTGGAACGTCCTAGGCTCTCCACTCACAGTCACTGGGTGACGCCAGAGGGCCCGGTAGGTCACGGTGAGCAGCGTGTGCTTTGTGGGCTGCCCTCAGAGCGAGACTCCCGAAGTGCGAGACTGATCATCGAGACTCCAGGCTGTCGAACAACACCAGCAGGTTTACACCGTGTCAAAACGGCTCCACTGGCAGGCCTGGAAGTCGGGTGGAGGGGCGAGAGTGCGGGCGGGCGGGGAGGTGGGGTTGTTGTCACAGCCCCGGTGAGGGAGGGGGTCCTGTCGAGGCGGAAGGGCCGTGCGGGAGAGGAGTGAAGGAGACACGGCGGGCGGGGTGGGCCGGAGGGTCTGGCGGAGCTCAGCCTCAGTTGCAGGGCTCAGAAGGCTGGGGTGCACTTGCCACAGGCAGACAGAGGAGGGGGTGCTGGTCTGGGTCGAGGAGACGGGGACGGAGTGAGGGGGTCACGGCGATTTCGGGTGAGACATCCAGAAGGCGCTGGGATGCTCCCAAGACGGTTCTGCACCAAGGACGCATTTAGGAGGCCCCAACACGGCTGCTGTTTTAAACTGATAAACACTTCGGTGTCTCCCAAGGAAAAATGCAAATACAGGTGCTTTTCTTCTCCGAGCCCACCCGTGCCTTCCTGTGCCCCTTCTTCCTGGGTGTCGCCTGTGCCTTTGCCTCTCCTGAGCTCCAAGGTCCCTTCTGCCTCTGGCACTTGTCTCCCGAGCCCGGCCCAGCTGACAAACGTCTCCTGCCTCTGTGGCTTTCTAAATAAACTTTCTCTTAAAACTTGAAAAAGAGTGACAACAGACACTCCGTTTTCCCTGTAATTCAAGACGCTCCCTGGAAGCCCAACCGAGGGCCCAGGTAGGGGTAGAGTGTGGGGGGGTGGGCCGCTCCATCCCCGGACTGGGGAAGGGGGAGGGGAGCGGAGGAGGGGGACAGGGGAGAGGACAAGGACAGAGACTTGGCTCTCCGCCACTTGCTGCTGCTGCGTGTGCAAAAACAGAGCTGCTGACAGAGCAGATTGGGGAGGCGGGGCAGCGAGGAAAACGGCCCCTGGAGGCCCCTCCCGGTGTGCAGCCCTGTGGAAAAGGTCTCTGCCTGTGTCATTTCAGGGGCTGGGGTTGGGGACGGAAGCCTGATCACTTCTGGCTGAAGATGGAGTAGAAATAAAAACTGTCTCGGTGAATTACTAGTCCTCTGAACAACCTCTGTTCTGAAGGTGCAGTGAGCGGTGGTCCTGGCTCTCCAGGAGCCCCTCCCCCTCTCAGCAGCACCCCATTCTCCCCGGGGGAGCCCCACTGCGAGTAGTCTCAACAGAATGTGGTGGTCGATTTCACTGCAGAAACAAAGGGGCCAGGTCCCCCTTTTCCCGCTTTGAGTTAGTGTGATGGGTTAACCCTGTCCCCCCAGAACCTATATGTTGAAGCCCTACCCCCAGGACCTCAGAAAGGAGGTGTGTTTGGAGGCAGGGCCTTCAAAGGGGCAGCTACGTTAAAAGGGGCACCCTAATCCAGTACGGCTGGTGTCCTCCTAGGAAGCGATGAGGACGCAGACACGCCCAGAGGGACGAGCCCGTGAGGACTGGGGAGGAGACGACGTGTGGACGTCCCAGCGAGAGGCCTCGGAGGAGCGGGCCCTGCCCACACCCGGGTCTCGGACCCCAGCCTGCGGGACGGCGGGGAATACAGATCTGTTGTCCGAACTACCCGTTACGGGAGCCAGAGAGCAGCCCACTTGTCTCCTCCGGGATACCGACCCCCGAGTAGGGGACACGGGAGGGAGACCGTTGGGTCTCAGTCGTCACCGCAGTGGGACCGACTGGCGTGCCTCCACTTTCCGCCCAGGAGCTCCCTTTCCTGCTCATACCTGCGGCTCTGCAAGAGTTGCTCACAGTCAGAAGCCCCGAGTGACGCCATAGGAGGGGAGACTCGAATATTTACGTCCTGGAGAGGACGGGGTGGCGGGGGGAGTTTATGTTGTTTGACGGGAGACTAGAACTTGTTTACAGGCTGCTGTGACGGGTGGTTCCCCTTCCCAGGGCACCGGGCTGGTCCCACAGTTAGGAGCCCACCCACATCCAAGGTGGGGGGCATGGGTCAAGTCTCCAGATGGAGAGAGTGAAGGGTGACCGCCGAGAAGACCGTAGGGCCCTTCCAGAACTTTCCGTACACATTTGCATTCATGGGAATGTGCATCCGCCTGTACCTATGTATTTTGTCCATTTTTAGTTGTTTACGTTTACACATGACACGATTTTCTGCAACTTGAGTTTTCACAGTAACCACACATACATGGAGGCACACAAATGCACACACCACTCAATGTGTTCCACATTTTTTAAACTTTTAAACAACTTTATTGTTGCTCACTTACAGTTGTCCCGCATTTTCCCCGATTGCCCCCCCTTGTCCGTGCCCGTGAGTCCTCTGCTCCTGTTCCTGTGCTCGCCTCCTCCCCTCCCTTCCCGTTGTCCCCCTCCCGTCGCCCCTCTGGTCACGGTCACTTTGTTCTTTATTTCCATGTCTCTGTTCCTATTTTGCTCATTTGTTTTGTTGATTAGGTTTCACTTACGGGTGAGATCACAGGGCGTGTGTCCTTCTCCGCCTGTTTGAGGAGCATGTGGAAGGGAAGAGTGGTGCCCTCCTTAGACCGTCCTGGGTCTTAGAAGGCACGTTTGCTAAGACCCGCTCGGCTTAGCCCCTTCTGTCTACACGCGCGCCGGCCAGAGCAAGGACCGCTCCCTCCCATCACGGTCTGGAAAGAGATGAACGGCGAGGGCCACAGAGGGGCCACGAGACGTGTAGTGGTCTTCTAAGGAAATATTCCACTCGCTCACTTTCGAAACAAAGTATAGTGACCTCTAAAGCACAAACGCAACAGGCATCGGAACCATTTAAGAAACACGTTCACCATTCTGTCTCTAGTCAAATGAGGGAAAGAGCTCGGAAAGGAAACTTCCAGAATACAGAAGCGTGCCGGGTGGGGAAAGCTGTGAGGAGATGCGGAGACACCACCGGGGGCAGGGGGTGGGGAAGAACCAACAGGAGAAGCTGCGCAGACGAGGGTCCTGGGCGGCCGAGCGGGGGACAGAGGGGGACACGCAGATGCCCAGAGGTCTGGAAGCAGATGCCCCGCCCCGCTGAAGGACATGGGGGAAGACGAGAGAGACCCAAAAACAGGAACAGATCGATGGCCGAGAAAGGGGCGACAACCACAGAGAACCGAAAGCCGCATCCTGCTGCCTGTGCCCGCGGTCATTAAAGCTCCGCGGCCTGGGGATGTGGGAGAGCGTTCTGGAAGTCCGGTGCTGCCCGCCGGCCTGGCTTACCTGGTTCCCTCACATCAGGACACACACGGGCCCCCCCACTGCCTCCATCCCCCCAACTCGCAAAACCTTCAAGTTTCCAACGCAGAGTGCTGGTGATGCGAGAACAGCACTGGTCGGGGAGGAAGTGGTGCCGGTTTTGGTTTCGAGATGACGGTGGATGGGTGTCAAGCCACTCGTTGCTCCCCAAGCCCCTGCTTCTTCATCTGTGGCAGGGTCACTGGGCCGCACTGTGTCCATCCCGGCCCATCTCAATGTCCTCTGGTTCTGAATGCCGGCTTCCCGTGGGAGTTTCTAGAAAACGCAGAAGGGAGCAATGTCTGTCTCAACACACCCCAGTGAAAGTCACCGGACAACGTGTGGGGCTCGAGGGACTCTCTGGCAGAATTGCTAGCAAATTGCTGCCTCTAGGGTCTAGCGTTAATGATAAATTACGAAAGCTCATGCTTTTACTCACATGCGAACGAGGCAGAGCCCGCGAGGAAGATGAAAGGTGCAGCAAGAAGAAACCCGGGTTTTGAGCAGCAGAAGGGAGGGCTGGGTCGTGCTGCTTTGTCATCAGTAACGTCCCCCTGTGGACGGGGGGAAGCTCTCACCCTGTTCCCAGGGCTTTGCTGCGGGCACGGCCGAGAACATTTTGTTTCAAAACACGCATATGATCCCTAATAGAGTCCCGCTGTTCAAAAAGTGAAGCAATTCAGAAGTAAATAAAGTAAAAGGGGAAGTGACCTCTGTCCTCCGACTTCACACCCCTCCTCGGGAAGACCGCAGAGGACAGTTGAGTCCTTCCAGAACTTTCTGTTCACGTAAACACACATCTACCTGCACATATTGTATCTTCTTCATTTTTTGCTGTTTATGTTGACACATTTCATGACGGATTTTCTGCAACTCAGTTTTTAAAATAATTCCACAGACACAGGCGCACAAGTGCACACACCACTCAATGTTTTCCACATTTTTTAATAGGAGAAAAAATGCTAGAAGAACTTTCGAGGGGTGTGTGGACAGGAAGAGCAGTGTCTGTCCTTAGAGGACTGGGCACCAGGACCAGAGCGTCCCCTTCACGGGGTGGCTGCCCCGTGGCCCTTCCTCCCTCCTTTCCTGCGAGTGGACACGATTCTGTTCAGATATGCAGTGGCCGAGAGCCTCAGCGATGGGGAGAAGCTTTCTCTGCCAGCAGGTGACTCTGGGTCGGTCTAAGTCAGTAGCTCTCAAATCTGAGCTGCGCCAGCGTCACCTGGAAAGCTTGTGAAGAACAGACAGGTGGCTTCATTCTCAGATTTCCTGAGTCGGGTGTGGGGACTGAAAATGCACATTTCTAGCAAGTGTCCAGGTGACACTGTGGCTGCTGGTCCAAGGACCACATGTTGGGGACCCATTTGCTGCCGGTGATGGAGGATGGAATGTGTGATACTGCTCTGGACAAGGAGCCCTCAAGGGCAATCGGCTGTGGGGATTCTGGGGCACGAGAAGTAATGGATCCTGTGCCACGCTTGGGATGTGATGTTTAAGGATGTGATACTCGGAGCTGCTGCAGCCATCTTGCTTCCATGAGGGTCGCGGTTGTCATGCTAAAGATAAAAAAGCAAAGAGAGGAAAGAATCTGGACCGCCACTGGCATTATCGAGATACAGATTCACCAACCCCGGAACCACCCTATCTTCAGACAACTTGATACGTGCAATAATGAAATATTTCTTCTTGTTTAGCCTTGTGAGAGCGATTTTCTGGAACTTGATTCACACGCCTCCCTCTCAATGCCCGGGGTGCTCCAGCAGATTTTCTGGCAGTTCTGGTTGTTTTTTGTTTTTAAATTTGTTGTTGTCCTGTTTTTGATTGTGCAAGGAGGCACGGTGTATCTGCCTACGTCTTCATCTTGGCCAGAAGTCCTAATTTTTATTATTTTCAATAGTGCTGCAAAAAGCAATGGTATTTTTAAAAATATACACTTTGGCATAATTCCAAAGGCCATTTTCCCAGAAGTGAAATGACAGTGTTATCGGTACCCATATACATTCCTAAGATTTTGTCAGTACTGCCTCATTTCTTTCCAAAAGATTTGTTTGAACTTGCTCTTCACTGGGAAGCCGTGAGAGTCCACGGAGCTGAGTTCTCTCTCTGAACCTCGGGGGACTCGGCGGGTGAGGAGCGGGGCCCCGCGTCCCAGTTTGCGCTTCTTTGGTTGCTCGTGGGTCGGACGCTGCCGGGGGCTCGCACACGGGCTGCGTTTCGTGGCCCAGGGTGTGGAAGCGTCCGTGCACTCGGATGACTCCTGCTCGCAGGATCCAGGGTCTCCGCAGGTCTCTGTTGGCGTCCTGGCCCAGGACTCCAGGTTCTCCTCGTTAATTTCTTGTACAATACAATAACCTCTTTGGGGGTTGTAATTACATTATTTTTTCTTTTTACAGTTTGCAGTTGGTAGTTTCTTTTGGTTTGATTTTAGTTTTTGTGTTATTCAGAAACTTAAGCGTTTTTTTCATGTTCTCGAATGGGGCAACAGATCTCGAGAGCTGTCTCGTCTTGCAAATCCGACACTCTGGCTCCTGTCTCCCCTCCTCTAAGCCCTTGGGACCCCGCTTTGCACCTTCTGTTTCCATGATGTTCACACGTCGGAGGCTTGAGTGGCGTGATCCGGATCTGTCCTGCCGTGAGCGGCCTGTCTCACCCGTGTGAGGTCCTGGAGGTTCGCCCACACTGTAACCTGTGTGAGAGCGCTTCCCTCTTTTTTTAAGGCTGCGTGGCGTCCTGCTGCAGGCACACGTCCCGTTTTCCTTATCTCCTCTTCTGTTGACGGACATCTGGGTGGCTTCCGTATCGCGGCTCTTGGGAATGATGCTGCCATGAATCATTGGGGGTGCAGGCATCTCTTCGAGATACTTCTTTGGCTTTTTTTCCCTCACGGAATGGAGGTGGGTCCGAGATATTTAGCAAGGAGAACCGGCAAATTGGATGTGGGATATGGCAGAGAGGAAGGCCACTGTGGTGACGTCCAGACTTCTGGCTTGGGAGCTGCCGGTCCCCGAGGCAGGAAGCGTGATGGGGAGAAGTGCAGCCTCGTGGCTCTGGGGGTGCAGCTCAGGCTGGGATGCTCTGTGTGTGAGGTGCCTGCGGCCCACAGAGCGGCCCGTTGGGACCAGTGCGGTACCTGGGAGGGGAGGTTGGGTTAGGGCTAGACACGGACAGGAGCTGAACTGTGCCGAGAAAGGCAGCCGAAGCCATGGAGGTGGTTCCTTTGTCGCCGAGGCCTTGGGGGGGGGGTGATGTCTGTTTCCAAGAAGATGATTTTGAGTCACTTAGAACTTCACCTGTCATCCTTCCCAGGTCCTTGAGAGTATTTGGTTGCTCCCCAGCAGGGGGCGCTTCCAGCAGATCTGAGAGCGCCTGCTGTGGGAGGGATCCCTCCTCTGGAGTTGCACCCAGGGCTGAGAGGATCCCCAGGCTCAAGCGCAGGTCCAGTGCAAAGCAGGGGGAGGGTCACAGACCCTAAATGTTGGGATCCAACTGCTCGTTTTCCCCTGCACCTTCACATTCCACGCTCACCACTGAGGGCCCGAAGCCAGACGGGGGTGCATGGAGCAAATCTGCCTCCAGGAGCCACCATCTGAGGCCAAGGATCACCGAGGCAGAGAGCTGAGCAAGTGGCTTAAAACAGGAGCATCCGGCTCCTCCCAGCTCCTGAACCCACGTCACACTCTTCTGGTGTTCAAACACTCAGATCTTTAGTTTTCTTTTCCTTCTTTCTTTTTTTTTAAAAGATTTTCTTTAGTTTTCTTGAAAACTGGGTACCTTGCCCACTTCATTTCAGCAGAGGGCAGTAGAGAGCAACAAACAGCCCACATTCCTCAGTACAGGGGGGAAAAAAAAACCAACCCGATAAAATGTCAGTTTGTTACAACACTATGCCAATGTCGAGGGGCCCCCAATGTGGCACAACCGACTTCCTGTGTTCGCCAGCAGGAGAGATGCCTGTGGAGGCAGGGCAGCCCCTGGAGAGTCAGCCACGCTGGGCTTGCTCCCCCCTTCCTGCAAACGAGTTGAGTTGTGTGCAGTTCACAGGAGAGTTTCTGGGGAAGCGGGCGTGTCTTGAAGAAGGAGGGGGAGTTGGCCAGATAGCTTGGTTCACAGGCAGCAGCGTGGGTGAGCACAGGGCGCAGGTGGGGAGCAGCGAGAGGTGCATCCCTCGTGAGCAGGGGGTCGGGGCGGGGGCGGCGGTGACGCGCATGCTCTGAGATGCTCCGTGGCGTCCTGAGGGCTTAGATGGCGTCCTGAAGTGATTGATGGGAGGTCACCGAAGGCTTTGAGCAGGACAGCCACCTGATACTGAGGCAGTGCTGTTTTTTTGGTTTTATTCGAGGCACGTTTTGGTGCTGTCAGTCTTTTTCATGTCATCTAATCAGGTAGGTAGGCGTTGTAGGAGAGGAAGATTTTCCCTTCTTCCCTGCTAGGTGCCGTGGCTGGTCCAGTTATTCAATGCATGTAGACAGATGAACAGGAGAAAAACAAATGTGATGCACACAAAGACAGAGCCACACAAAGAGACAGCCACACAAAGACACAGCCACACACAGAGACAGCCACACAAAGACACAGCCACACAAAGAGACAGCCACACACAGCCACACAAAGACACAGCCACACAAAGACACAGCCACACAAAGACAGAGCCACACAAAGACACAGCCACACAAAGACACAGCCGCACAAAGATGCAGGCTCAAACAAGCCACCAAGCTTTGGTGCCTCTCTCCACAGAAACGATGGATTTCCGAAGACCTGACGAGGCAGAGGCTTGGGCTGAGGGGTTTTGTGGAGAAGAATGAACAAGGTTCATTCCTACGTCTCCTTGGCCCCAACACCCCGCTCCGTGTTCACAGGACGCCTCCCTCCCACCGGGGTCCAGGAGGACACCTTTCATTTGGGAGATTTACCTGCTTGTAGGGAGGAAGGGACAAGTGGGGCAGGTCAGAGGGGTCTTTCTGCTCCCCCCTCTTTTTTAAAACTCCTTCAGCTTAAAATATTCCGCATGCCGAGGTGCCATATTTTGGAACAATCTGCTCTGAAGCTCTTCAGTGTATAGTGATGCTCACTGTGTTGTTAATTTGCACTTTCTTGATAAATAATGACGCTGGTCTTTGGGTATGCTTAATTGGCCACTTAGATATTGTCTTCTATGAAGTGTCTGGTTAAATCTTTTGATTACTATTTAATTGGGTTGCTTCTTTTATTTTTAATATTTTTATGTATTTATTTTTAAAGCGAGAAGAAGGGAGGGAGAGAGAGGGGGAGAGAAACACCAATGTGTGGTTGCCTCTCGCACGCCCCCTACTGGGGACCCAGCCCACAACCCAAGCAGGTGCCCTGAGTGGGAATCGAACCAGCGGCCCCTAGTTTGCAGGCTGGCGCTCACTCCACGGAACCACAACAGCCACGGCGTATTCTTTTGGTACAGATACAGATACGGCTGCACCCTCTGCCTTTCGGTGGCCCACATGTGGCATCTTCTCTTCCACCCCTTCACTCTGGGCCTGTGTGTCCGTCTTGCTGAGGGGGCTCCCTCAGGCAGCAGGTAGCTGAGTCTCGTTTTGTTTTTTAAATCCATCCAGCCGCTCTGTGCCTTTTGACTGGTACGTTCCGTCCCTTTGTGTTTGAAGGGACTCAGCAGAACTGCCTCAGAGCCGGGCCCAGCCACGACGAGGGGACAGCAGGAGCCAGGCTCCGGCAAGGGGCTCTTCCGAATGTCTCGCCCCCCCCAACGCCCGTTTGAAACCCCCCCGGAGTCCAGCTTTCCCCACTGCGTGGCGCTGGTATTCGCTTCCTCGAGGCTATGCTGTTTGAAACACAGACGTGACCCCCTTAGTTCTGGGACCATCCTAACCCTTCACGGCGAGCTTGCCTGTCCCAGCTGCTGGGTTCT
The DNA here is from genome assembly GCA_028533065.1 of Trachops cirrhosus. Classification (NCBI taxonomy): domain Eukaryota; kingdom Metazoa; phylum Chordata; class Mammalia; order Chiroptera; family Phyllostomidae; genus Trachops; species Trachops cirrhosus. The sequence goes on along the minus strand of CM052551.1, from coordinate 44,908,907 downwards.
TGTGTGTCTTGTCACCCCTCTGTCACTAGTGCTTGCTGTTCGGACCCGCCGCGCAGCGAACCTGCAGACGTGTCTGAAGTGACCGCCCCCTGGAGGAAATACTTTGGCTCTACACTCCACGTTCATGTCTGCCAGCACGCACACCTTCCACACGTTTTAACTCCAGCCACACACGCAAAGCTCCTCTCCGCCCTGCGCTCGCAGGGGAAGACCAGGGCGGCTCGTGTGGGTGCGTGTCTGTCTCCTGCCTGCGCCCCTCCATCTTCCCCTTTGTGGGGAGCGTGCCTCAGGGCAGAGACCCTTCGCAGTTCCTCTCTCCCACTCCCCCGCACCCTCTGTCACGGGCCCAGAGGCCACAGGAGGCTGAGCCCTGGGTGCCGGCTGAGTCACTGTCTCCGCCTTCCCCCTGCGCTGCTCTGTGGCCGAGCGATCTCCTTCTGGGATGGGACGGGGCTCAGGGAGGAGCAGACGCTAGGCTGGGGCCTCCGCTGTCTCCCACAAAATACTTTTCCCCAGTTTCTAGACTGAGGCCCCGAGGCCCCGCGGGGGCGCATCCGTAAAGCTCGCCCGCCAGCCGCAGCCCGGACTTTGATGCTCGTCCCCGCCCCCTTCTTCACAGTCCCGTCCTTTCCCAGCATCCTGCCCTCAGCGCACAAGAGGGATTCACGGCGGGAACTCGGTGTCGACCAGCTTTGCTCCACGCTGGGTCCGACCCGCACACTCCACCCGTCTCTGACCCCGCGCCCTCCGGGACTTCGGCCCTGACCGAGGAGTTTGCCTCCCGCCTCTTCCGCTTTCCCCGTGGGGGGGCGGCTGGCGGAGCTCGCCCCTCCCGGGTAGCACCCAGGTCAGGGCGCACGCAGGGTGCCGCCCCCGCCGTCTCGGTGCCGCCGTCTCGGTGCTGCCGTGGGAGCCCCAGGCCTGGGTCTCACCTGGGCTCCCAGCGCTCCCTCCCGACGGGTGGCGGAGGCGGTCGCCCTCGCCCTGGTCGTTAGAGCTGAGGAGACGGTGGAGTCTGGAGCCCGCACTGGGTGAACTGGCGGGAGTCCGGGCTTGTCTTCACCAGCACGCAGGCTGACGCTGTCATGCAGCGCGTGGCTATCGGCGAGAGAACAGACACACGAGCGAATGGAACGGGACAGGGAGCCCGGAAACCGACCCCGGGAACACGGCCCATGACCTTTGACCAAGGAGCAAGGGCAACGCAATGAGGAAAACTGGTCTTTTTAACAAATGGCTGGAAGAACTGGACGACCATGTGCAAAAAACAAAAAAATGACAGTGAATGTAGACACCGGCCTTCTGTCCTTCACCAGAACTGTCTCAAAATGGATCACAGACTTAAATGTAAAAATGCAAAACCATGGAAACTCCTAAAAGGTGACACAGGAGAGAGACCTAGATGACCTTGGATATGGCCATGACTTCTAGATGCAGCACCAGAAGCCTGACCCATGGAAGAAATAAGCGACACGCTGAACTTCATCAAATTAAAACTTCTGTGCAAGACACGGTGGAGAGCGGGAGAAGACAAGCCACAGACAGGAAGGGAGAAAATATTTGCGAAGGTCGTACCTG
>CM052551.1:44873579-44906829 GCA_028533065.1 Trachops cirrhosus | reverse complement strand
GGGTTTGCCCGCCCTCGGGATGCAAAGGGGCTGGCGGGGCCAGCTGGCGCTCACAGGAGTTCAGCGACTGCAGGAGAGGGTGGCGGCCCGAACGAGAAAGGGGACAGTGCAGAGGAGCGCCATTGTCCCCTCGGTCCTGACACACCTCTCCGTCCTTGCCCCACTCCCTACGACACCGAAGACCACCCAGTGACAGGGTGCGGCCCTCGCCCTTCCCGACTCCAGCAGGGCCTGTCCTGGGTCCGGGCCTCCCCGTGCGACCGCCAGCACGACCACCTGCCGCACTCTCCGGACTCACCTTCCCCCGGAGGCAGGGGCAGTAGGGCCCCCCGCCCAGTCCCACGACCATCCCTCTTTCTCCTCGAGGCTGAGCCCGGGGGTGACCCCGGAGGAAGAGGAGGAAGTTGTTTCCCAACGTCCAAAATTTCGGTGAATTTGGAGCCGGGCTGAGCCTGATTCTGGGAAGCCCTGAGTCTTCAGGGAGGGAGCCGTTCGGAGGAAAGAGGGAGGGAGGGGCTGCGATAAAACACCGCTGCTCACTTCCGCTTTTGGACTTCAGAGCCGGCCGGCCGTGGGGTGCAGCCGCTGAAGCCTCCCAGAGAGTCGGGCCGGCCTGCTGGTGCCTTCGGGGCTCCGCTGTGGGGGCGATGGGGCTTCCCTCAGTCCTGCCCCTCCCTGCTGCAGCGAGTGACCACATTCGCTGCCCGTCCTGCCGTCCTTGGGGCCGCATGCTGCTGTGGACGGCTCTGCTAGCCCTGGGTGAGTCAGGTCGGGGGACAGAGGAGCAGGGATGGGCCGGTGTGTCCCCTTGGGTGGGGCTGAGCCCGGGCAGGAGGTCAGTGACAGCGGGCTGCTGGAGAGCCGGCTCGGAGCACCTGCCAGCGGGGCAAAGTGGGACGGGGTGGAGTTTGACGGGCTTTCAAGTGTCATTTGCCTGATCTCCCCGGGCACCCGGGTCTCTGACACTCCGCCCCCACCACCTCAGAGCAACCTGCTTCGAGGAAAGTCTAGGGACGTGCACTTGAATGACTGGGGGTGGGGGGCGGGTGGCTGCTTTCCTTCCTGGGGGGAAGGCTGACGGCCCTCAGACAGGGGCGGGGAGGACGCCAGGTGACACCTGGGGCAGTGGCTGTTCTCTGCTCCCCGAACCCCATGTCAGGCGGCAGAGGCCTCTTTCCTTCCCCGGGGTCACAGGAGACACCCCATCACGCTTGCTTGCACTGCACGCCCGTGGGAGCCCGGGCCCCGGGCCCCGGTCGGGGGGAGAGCCAGGGTCTCGGGCCAGGAGGGAGGCTGACCGAGCTCCGCCAGGGCCAGGGGCTGGGGCTGCTGGGTGGGAGGAAGGGCCCACAGGCCGCTGAGGGGACCTGCTGCCGGGACTGTCCCCAAGCTCAGTTCCTGGGGCTGCCAGCTCGCCCACCTCCGGAGGGCCCCAGAGGGAGACACGCACCTCTCCCTGGGCCCGGAGCGTGACGGCGCCTCACATGTGACACGCGGGCTTGGGCACCTGCCTCTGTGCCTCGGCCACCGTCCCCGCCACCTGGGCGGATTGGGGGCACTTATGCCATTTCCTTTCACTTGTCCTTTTGCTATGTCACCAAGGATCTGGCCCTCTTTTTTATTCTTTTTTTTTTTAACCTTTAGCTGAGGACATTTAATGGAGAGAGAGAGAAACATTGACCAGCTGCCTCCCATACATACCCCGACCGGGGATTGAACCCGCAACTTTTTGGTATTTAGACGGTGCTCCAACCAACTGAGCCACCCGGGCCACCTTTTCTATTCTCGACGACAGCTTTTACAGCACCCAGCCTTGAGGGCTCCTGCCTCCTGCTCCCTGAGCCCACACCTCGTGGTCGAGAGGCACGCTGTCCTGTACTTCCTGGCTCCCCGGCGCCACAGACGGCCTGGTTTAAATGTTTAGTAAGTGCCGGTGCAGGCCCTGGTCTGGGGACCCGCCAGCCAGCGAGCGGGACAGCCAGCCTCCCTGGCCTGCATGCCGGTCTGTGACCCCCTTGTGGTGGCTCCGAGGGGGGTGAACGCTTGGTGTCCACGGCTGTTTTGGGGGGAATGAACGGTGGGGCTTCTCTCTATGTCCCCAACTCTTTCCTCTGCCTCCTCATCCTCTGTCTCTGCATCTCTGGCCGGCCCCTGTCACGCTGCCCCCAGCCCAGCCTTCACGCTCCGGGCTCCAGCTGTCCCTTGTCCGCCAGCGTCCTGTCCTGTCACTCCAGCCTGTGTCCAGTACACTTGCCCAGTCCCACCTGCGGCTGGGACAACTTGCGCCTTGACTTGCCAGCTCAGAACAAGACATATTCAAGGTCCGACTGCCTCCTTCCCACCCACACTCACGCTCTCCGCCCCAACCTCTGTCCTGGTCACCCTGGACCCTCATCCTGCACCAGCTTCGCTCACTTCTGCCTCTTCCCTGTCTGTCCCGTCCGAGTCTCCCCTCACTTCCCACCGTCACTGCAACGTGGGGCCGTCCCACGCCCCGCGTGGAGTCACTCAAGGAACGGTTCACAGAGCGTGGGCGATGAAGTCAGTTCGGCCACGGCCCTGCTTGGGCGCACACCCCACCGAGGGTGTGAGCGGGCCGAACAGACCGAGGCACAAACGCAGCCCGGGGCGGGCTGCGGGGCGTCCACAGGGTGCCCCGTGGGACAGCTGTGGGGGCGGGGCAGGAGGATGTGGAGCTTCCTGAGGGGCCCCACCGACGCCTGACCGCTTAGCCCCTGGGAGAGGCAAAGGAAGCCGTTCGGAGCAGGGGATCGGCAAAGACGAAGGCCCAAGTTGGTGGCCGGTGTGACTGGGGCTCAGAGGGCAGGTGTGTCCTTGGGATCGTGGACGTGTCTTCTGCTGAGAGCAAAGGAAGGCCACCGAAGGCGCACGAGAAGACAGTGATGAGATCCAGTTCGATGTGTTTGAAACAGCTGGCGTCTCGGTGGGAAAGGGGCTGTAGGGGAGACAGAGGCGGGGAGACGGGCCGGGAGATGGGAGAAGGCTGGAGGGACTCAGGACCCACGATCTTTGTTGGAAGCAGACCCAGCAAGACCTGCGGTGTGAAGGGGGTGGGGCCTGGGGGGGGGCGCAAGGAGAAGGCAGCGGCCACGGAGAGGCTGGGTAGATGGTGACACACGGAACAGGGAGACTGGGAGAGAAATGCCACGTGTCCCTCTGAGACGGCAGTTCTAGTGGACGGGGAGGGCAGAGAATGACACGGTGACCAGAGGAGAAGAGGGTGGCTTATGTAGAAAACATGGAGCCGTCTGGCTGCGAGGGGAGACACAGAGGAGTGTGGAATTCCGTGTGGGGTCCAGTGAGAGGGTCGTCTGTCTGTGGAAGGTGCTGGAGCACGCTTCCGCCACTGGGAACATGCAGCCGAGAAGGAGGCGGGTGCAGAGGAGAAAGGGGGCAGCAGAGAGGGACCCTTGAGAGGGTGAAGGGGACCAGCCCCCAGTGAGGTGCAGGCGCTGCTGCCCCACAGGGAGCGGAGTGAGGAGGGGACAGGGTAGAGAGGCCTGGGGGCTGAGGACCGGGTGGGGGAGGGCGGCAGAGGTCCGAGGGGACGGGAGGGGCAGGAGAGTCTGGGGGGTGAGAAGACACGAGTGTCCCCCCCAAGAGCAGCAGAGCGCATGCACTCAAGGAACGTGCCACACAGCAGCTCAGGGTCCTTGGGACCACAGTGACCGTGCGTTTGCTGAGTCGCCCCTCTGCCTGCCACCCTGCCAACCTCAGGGCAGCCTGGCGGGTTTAGTGGGCACAGAGGGGGGCGGGGCCCCCGGGGATCTGCAAGGAGGTGGTTTACAGTGCCAGTGAGCGACATTGCTTTCTCTCCTGCAGCTCCCGCGGCCTCCGCAGCTGAGACTCCCAGTCCATCTGGTAGGTCCAGCCCCCCACTCCCCAGCTGCCCTCCCACTCTGCTCCCAGGACCGGCCTGCATGCCTGCGAGTCCCCGGGCCCAGCTGGGGACAGGGAAGGTGGCTGCTTCCTCTGCTCCCTGCTCCCGGCTGCCAGGGGCTCTGGCCTTTTGGTTCTGTGCTGGGGACAGGCACAGACACTGCCACCCAAGTACCCCCACCCTCCCTCTCGGACACCTTCCTCCCTGCGGAGGTGCTCAGTTCCACCATAAAGGAGTCGGGCCCTTCTAGCGTCGGCCCAGGGCAGGTCACGCCTCTGCCTTGCGTGTGTGCGCAGGCCTGGGGCCTGGGGCAGGGCAGGGAGGACCACTGCGGGCCGCGGGGCAACTGTGCAGGTGCTGCTTTCCGGGAGCACAGCTCACCACCCCCGGGACCGCAGGGCGGGCTGTGGGAGGGGCTCTCCCAGGGCCTGAGCCCAGCGCCCCCGGCGCTGGCCCCTGGCCTTGCTCGCACTCCCTCTGCCCTTCTGTGCCTGGGGGCGAGGACAGGTCTGTCCTGAGGGACAGAATTGGACTTGAGGTCAGGACAGAAGCCGGGCACTGGGCTCTCCATCGGCACCTGCACCTCCTCCGTCACCGCCCGCTGGGCCCAGGTGACAGGGGAGGAGAGTGAGTCTCCACGAGGGGTGTGTGTGTGTGTGTGTGTGTGTGTGAGAGAGAGAGAGAGAGAGAGAGGGGGCCACCTGGCTGGGGTTCCCTGCTGAGCTACCTCTTTCTAGAGCGAGGCCCTGTCCCTGCTGCTTTCTCTTTGCTCTTGCCCAGCCCCCAGGAGCTGTCGGGCCCCCAGCGAGGCCCAGGCCCCGTGAAGGGGGGCGGCAGGCTTTGTCTTCAGCCGCACCCAGGTCGGGGCTGCTTCTACTCTTGGCGGCCCCAGCAGGACCACAGGGGCTCCCTGTCTGAGATTCCAGGCTGCTTGGGTCCTGTGGTCTCAGGCTCCCCTCTCTGCCCCTCAGCAGGTCTCCCGAAGGCCGTGGTGCGCCTGGAGCCCCCCTGGTTCAACGTGCTCCGGGGGGACAAAGTGACTCTGCACTGCCAGGGGCCCCACGGCCCTGGGGTCGGCCCCACCCAGTGGTCTCACGACGGGACCCCTATCCCGACCCAGGACCAGCCCCGCTTCAGCTTTAAGGCCAACATCAATGACAGTGGGGACTACAGGTGCCAGACGCGCCAGACCAGCCTCAGCGACCCTGTGCATCTGAACGTCACTTCCGGTCAGTGGGGCAGCCCCGGGAGGGTCTGGGGGATGAGGACCTGAAATCTGCTGACAGGGCTGCGGGTGTGGAGGGGCGGGCGTGGCCGCCCCTGGGAGGCGTGGCTGTGAGCTGCTGGAAGCCGTTTCTGCCCAGTCATTTCCCTCCCCGCCCCCGCCCCCCACCTTTGCTTCCAAGTGGGGTGCCTCAGCACTGTGAGGTTGTTTGGCCTCAGTCCTGATTAAGCAAGAAGGTGACAAGGCCACAAACAGGCCACCGGGGGTGAGGGAAGCAGAAGGAAGCCCTGACTTCAGAGAGCCCCATGTTCCCGGCAGACTTGGGTCACAGCTGGGCCCCAGCCCTGGAGGGTTCCAGCTGCGGAAGCTGCTCCGCCCTGAGTCTCAGTCTCCCCTGTGCTCCGTGGGGGGCACCGGCGCCCCTCCGAGCACGTCCAGTCCGGCTCAGGGCGGCTCCGTCCCTCTGCTGACTGGGCGGCTGAGCTCACAGCGCTGCTGGCAGCAGGCAGTTATCCGCGAAGTGTGCTGGTGACGGGACAGTGAGGCCATTGCCACTTGTCCCCTCTCCTCCGCTTGTGCCCAGATCTCCCTCAAAAGCGCACAGAAGGCCAGTGGGCTGCTCTCCCTAGGTCCAGCAGCAAGGGACAGGCCCCGAGGGCAGGCCGGGTGGCCCTGCTCCTCCAGGAAGGGGAGGGGACACACCGAGACAGGCGAGTCCCCACCAATGGCCTCACCAGCCAACAGGACCAGCAATGAGATGGATGCCCCTGGAGGACTTGGTGACCAGCCACCAGAAGCTCTGGTCCCCCAGTGGGCCTCCCGGGGCAGGGGCAGCTCACACGTGACTGTGGGCACAGCTCCCCACGGCAGCAGACCAGCACCCAGGCCGCAGGCGTCCACCCACCCCGCCCTCCACCAGCTTCTCAGCCGGTCCCTGGTCGTGGAGGGCTGCAGGTGCTCAGGGACAGGGAGGCATGGCTGCGAGCCGCTGGAAGCCGTGTCCGCCCGGTCATTTCCCTTCCCGCCCCACCTGTCGCCCCTACGTGGGTGCTGTTGCAACCAGCACCCCCAGCCCCACGCACTCGGGCCCCCATGTGCCCAGGGCCTCAGCTGAAAAACTGATGGCAGGAAACTGGACCCTGGGCCGCCCAGCTCCCCTGAGGCCCCTGGGGTGGTGCCGTGCATCAGCCTCTGGGGCCTGTGCAGGCGCCGGACTTGGCAGCGAGGAGCTCACAGGCCACTGCCCGACCCCTGAGCAGGGCACAGCCCCTCTGTGCCCCTCGGTCTCTGCCCTTCCTTGCCTCTCACCAGGCCCTCACTGCAGCAATGGCTCACTCCGGGGCCTCAGGTCAGTCCCTCCACCGCAGCCAAGGTGCGGGAGGTGGTGGGAGTGGCAACTGCCCCAGGAATGGCCCAGGCCAGCTGGACCCTGGCCAGTGGCCCACATGGGGCCCACGAGCCAGAGAGGTCAGCAGGACGTAGGAGTGCCCTGAGGCAGGCAGCTACACCGCTCCCCCCACATGTAGGTCCAGCCCCACCAGCCCCAGTACTGACAACGCTGGCTGTCCCTCGGCCACCACCACCAGGTCCCTGCTGTCTTCTACACCCGGCACCTGCCGGGCAAACCGATGCCAGCTGTCAGACAGCAGGCTGAGTCTGAGGAGGAGAGATGCAGCGTCTCCACGGGGGGTTCAGTGCTTGCTGCCCAGGCACCTCCGGGGGCAGCAGAGAGAGCTGGGCCGGCGCCCCGGCAGAGGAGGCTGACACCCCAGCAGGGACCCGGAGCGGGGTGCTGGCTGGCCAGTGAGCACCGCCCCCTGCCTTGGCCACGGTGTCCAGACAATGGGCGACTCACACCCCCACAGGCCACTGGGAAGCCCCGGCTGCCACCCATGTCACTGAAGGCTTTTGTACCCAACAAGAAGCTGTGGCCGACTCGGCCGGGACGGGGCTGAAGGAGACGCATTCAGGCACCCTCGGGAGGGGTGGGCTGGTCTGCCAAGCAGACAGGAAGGCCAGTGTCCGGGTGTCAGGCAGTCTCGTGCCTCCGAGAGGTTCTGCTCCGTGAGCTGTGGCCACCAGTTGTGGCTGAGGACAGAAAAAGAAATGAGCGAGTTTCAAGAGCTGGGCTCATCCAGCAGAGGTGCAGCCAGAGCGGACAGGCCAGGACCCGGGGCCCGCGTCACCGTTGAGGGGCTCCCGCCGTGGGGACACCCTCTCCCCCAAGATGTGGAGAGCCGGCGTGGAGACCGGGCCCCTGTACTCGGCTCTGCCGGCCCCCAGCCCTGTGTCAGGCGGAGGAGGGGTATTTATGGCTCCTCCGTCTACAAGGCTTCCAGGGGCCTGCACAGGCGTTTCCCAGGCGTTTCCCAGGAAATGGATGGAAAGACCCTTTTTTAAAAGGGTTTATTTAGAGATGGAAAGGGAGGGAGAGAGAGAGAAACATCCATGTGTGGTTGCCTCTTGTGTGGCCCCCACTGGGGACCTGGCCCGCAACCCAGGCACGTGCCCGGACTGGGAAGCGAACCAGCGACCATTTGGTTTGCAGCCCGTGCTCAGTCCACTGAGTTACGCCAGCCAGGGCCTGGAAACACCCTTTTATTGCTGGGAGAAGGACATCTCCCTAGTGCCATGTACACAGAGCTGGGTGCCACCCCCAAGAGTGGCACCAAGATGTGTCAGCAGGAACCTTGGCACAGACCGGCCTAAGGCACACCCCCACTCTGTCCCCTTGTGACCTGGAGCAGCAGAAGCTTCCAGGGAAGGAAGAGCCGCCCCAGTGGCAGCTGTGACCACTCTCTGTCTTCGACTCCATTTTTGAAAATCCTGACCTTTCTCTGCCTCCCCACCCGCCCCACCTGGGGCCTCCATTCCCTGGGGGGCAGGATGTGAGGGGTGCTGACACTGGAGAAGGGGGTGGAGGTGTCTCCCCAGCAGAGACGCAGGGTGTTCCAGCTCGTGTGACGCGCTGTCCCTCCCCACGGTCCCTCGGGTGGCGGTGGCCCTGAGCTTTCTCTCGGTCGTCAACCTCTCCTGCCCGCCGCCAGCCGGGGCAGCCTCTTCCCGATGTGTGGCAGGGATGGAGAGGGCTGAGCTGGCACGCCTGTGGCTGTTGTCATTCCCTGCAGCCCGGGCCTCCTCCTGGCCAACACTTCTTTCCAATCCCAGCCCTGCAGCTCCGGGGAGAAGCGGCGTGCGGGCTGAGCTCAGGAGTCCAAGTGCCCCCCTTGGGCGCTCTTCCCCACACAGGAAAACACTGAACATTTCCCCTCCTCAGTGAGAGGTGAAAAGTGGGGGAACTCACACAGCAGACTAATAGCCCCCTGGGACAAAGACCCCTGAAGGAAGTGCCACACCCCCCAACTTTCGCCAAGTGTCCATGACTTTCCAGTGTCCCCAAAGGCGTGGGTGTCCTACGGCAGAAAGGACCCTCTCAGCTCCACCCCAGGGTCTTCCTTCCCTGCGGAGGCCTGCCAGGCAGGACGGGGTGGCGCCCCATCTCCCAGGGCAGCAAAGAGAGGACAAGCACTCCCTGAGCACCCACGGCGTTCTGTGTCTTTCTGTCCACCCTCACGGACGAGGAGGCTGAGATGACAGAGCTCACCCGTGAGGGAGCCAGAGGGAGAAACCAGGGCGCCAGGGTCCGCATGCAGCCCCTCCTTCCCCGCAGCCTGTCCTGTGGTCAGCGTGCCCTGGGTCTCAGAGCTCAGTCACGACCTCCGGGGTCCTGTGTCCCTTCTGTGTCCTTCAGACTGGCTGCTGCTGCAGACCCCACACCTGCTGCTGCAGGAGGGCGACCCCCTCGTGCTGAGGTGCCACACCTGGAAGAACCAGCCTCTGTTCAAGATCTTGTTCCTTCAGGACGGCAAATCCAAGTCGTACTCCCCTGACAATTCCAGCTTCTCCATCCCACACGTTAACGTCAGTCACAGCGGCAGTTACCACTGCTCCGGACTCCTCGGGAGGACGAAGCACGTGTCCAAGCCTGTGAGCATCACTGTCCAAGGTGGGAGCGCTGCCCAGGTAGCAGGAGGTGAGGCCAGGGGTTGGCGGGTCGGGCTGAGGTCACAGGAGCCCCGCGGAGGTGTGGGAAGCGCCCCAGCAGTGCAGGCGGCCCCCGGGGTGCAGGGCAGGAGGGCGGGCGGAGCTCAGAGCCACCCCATCCAGGGGAGAAGCCCACACCAGGACAGCGGCACGGCGGGCCTCCCTCACGGGCACAGGGGCCCGAGACCCTGGGCGCTCCTGAGATCGGAGGGCTTCACATCTGTCCATCACTCTGTGGGGCCTGCGCTGGACGCAGGGGGGTGCCTGCACCGTGGGGGCTTCAGGCTCCCTTCCCCGCGACCCCTGAACTCTCAGAGGGCCCCCACCCCGTCACAGTGTGCCCTAGGTTAGTGAACAGGCCCGGGGGTGGGGGTCACAGGCCCAGCCATGGACAGAAACCCCCAGCAGGCGAGGCTGGGGGGCCGGAAGCGCTGCCCCCGTGAGCGGCCCAGACACAGGGGCCCACCCTGAGGTCCGTCTTCCCCAGCAGACAGCGGGGACAACTCCTTCCTGGTGACCGTCGTTGTGGCCGTGGTCGTGGGCATCGCCGCAGTGGCCGGCGTGGCTGCCGTGGTGGCCTGGGTCTGCCTCAGGCGGCACCAGAGCTCAGGTGGGTGGCTTTTCCTTGTTTCCCCTGTCACGGGCTGGGACGTGGCCCGGGCCCGGGGGCTCCGCAGCGCTCAGAGGCGGCCCCGGGTTTTGCGCACTTGTTCGCTTGTTAACTCCCGCGGGCCCTCTTGCTCCCGTGTGGAGACCGTGCCAGACGTTGGGGACGAGGCCCCGACGCAGAAACGCAGCCTGCGCCTCGGGGAGCTCTGTGCGCCCCAGGGAGACGGAAGCACAGGCGGTCGTCGGACCGAGACGGGATGAGAGCGATGGCGGACAAAGGCACGGGCCGCGGCGGGGGCGGAAGCGTGGGGCGGCACGTCAGGGACGCTTTCACGGGAGCCCCCTCCCTGGGGGGGCAGACCGCCTGCGTTCAGCCTCAGGTCCCCGGCGCACGGCTGCGGGACCTGGGCTGAGCTCCTCGCTCTGCACCCCAGTCTCTTTTTCTGGACAAGAGGCCACGGAGAGCCCCATCCGGGGGTGTTGGGAGGAGCACGAGGCCGCGGGCCTCACACCGGTGGCCACTGCGCAGACACAGCACTGTCATCGTGCAGGAGGTGACGTCGAGGGTGGCCGTTAGCAGGGGCCACGGGGGCGAGGGCCCACGTGGCGGGGACGGGCTTGGAGGGCGTGTGGGCCGCATTCCGGGAGGCCAGGACGTGGAGAGGGGAGGTGGGCAGAAAGAGTGGCCGTCTCGGTCTCGGGCCGGCAGGCGCCCCCGCTGGGTGCTCACTGACCGGTCAGCGGAAGAGCTTCACGTTAATCTGGACTAATCGATGCCAAGCGCTGAGCGGGGAGGGAGAGCCCCTAGAAGGGCCACGAGCAGATGGTCACTGTTCGTCTCGCTGAAAGGCCAGGACAGGCTCTGGGTGGAGCAGGTCCTGGGGCAGCCGGGGCAGGAGAGGGGGCAGGCGGGAGGGGAGGGCGTGTCTGAAGGCCCCACGCAGGTCCCAACCCAGCCCCGCCCTGGTCCTCCGAGCTGAGGACTCAGGCCCGTGCCCCACCTACTGACCTCCTGTGTGCCCTCCCAGCCCTCCCAGCCCTCCCAGGAGCCCCTGAGAGCAGGGAAGTGGGAGAGACCCCACCTGAGGAACCAGGTGAGTGTAGCCCCCTGGGGGCTCCTGCTGCCCCACCTGGGGCTGCCTGGTGCATGGGAGCAGGACGTGGCTTGTGTGAGGTCAGCACGGCGCCCAGGACAGGGAGGGGGCAGAGGGAGGCGGGCGGGGCTCAAATCGCTTGGTCAGCTCTGAGACTAACACCTGGGCCGGAAGAGGATGCTCCTTGGGGGCGGGGGTGGGCAGCACACCTGTGCCAGGTAGAGGGGTGGGAATTGGCCAGGGTCGGCATTCCTGGGGCTAGGAATGCTGGGAAATCTGCAGAGCAGGAGGAAACGAGAGACAATGGGGTCTCCTGGGGGCTGTGGCAGCAGGGCCGGCACAGGGGTGGGGTGCAGAGGTGAGACCGAAGCAGGGGCTGGGGGCTCTCAGAGGGAAGACCCTGGATTTGTCAGGGAGCCCGCTCAGGCGCAGCCGCCACAGAACGTCCGGGCGCCCCAGCGGCATGGGTGGGCTCTGTGGGCGAAGCTCGGTGCTGAGCCTACTGGCTGTGGGCTGGCCCGGGCCCCGCCTCCATCGGGCAGCGGGACCTTCAGCGAGTCGTCCGCCTCGTGGGTTCAGTCCCCAGCTGAGGACGGGAGCCCCTTCGGGTCTGAGCCTCTGAGAGCCTGGCCCGGGCTGGGCGGTGGGGAGGGAGGGGCTCCAGGCGGCTTCCCGGCCGTCCTCAGAGCCGGGGCGTGAGGACCTCAGGGCAGAGTCGGCCGGGAAGGAGGCCTCGGAGCTCCGCCTCGGATGGCCAGGGTGTGGCTCAGAGCAGAACAACAGATTTGAGGGCTTGAGCAAGTGGCGCTGTCCAGCTGCGCTTCGGGCGGGCCGGCCAGGCCCGGGGGACGCGGGCCGCACGGCTGCTCCGGCGCTCAGCTCTGCGTGCGCTGGCATGGGTGCGTCTCACGGGGCACTGACTGCGCAGCCGGCACTGGGGCGGAGGCTGCCCCAGAGACACGGCCGGGCTCCCGGGCGGGCAGGTGGCGGGGCCGTGGGAAGGGGCACTCAGGATGGGGGCTGTCCCGGAACTCGGAGCATGGCGAACGGGGACGCTTCGCCCAGGGCACGGGGTGGACGCTGCCCGCCGTGGTCTGCAGCGCCTCCCCCGCCGTGCAGACACCGAGGCTGCTCTCACGGGGACAGAGTCCGTGGGCAGGAGCCCGAGGGGGCTGGCTGTGCTCCCCGGGGAGGACTGGCTTGCTTGCGCCATTCCCTCCCCCTCCGTCCTCGCTCTGGCGCTCGCGCTCCCCTTTCCTGTCACTGGAGTCACTGGAGCCACCAGGTCCCTCGCAGGGCCAGCGAGGGCGCACTTCCTCTGCCCCGCGTGGCCGCGAGTCTTCTCGCCTTCGCGTCTGTGGCTGCAAAAACCCAGACTTGTCCTCGGTGTGACGCTGAGCCGCCCACCCGTGCCCGGGGCCTCAGACCTCAGAGGCCGCCGGCTTCCTCTGGGAAAACGCAGACTCTCTGAGACGGCGCTGGCTGGCTGGCTGGCTGGCACATCTGCCGGGGCCCAGGGGGGGCCGCGGGGGGCGGGCGGGGAGCAAGGCCTTGTGGACTCCAGCGTGCTTCGGCCTTGGGGGGCAACCGCAGCGCACAGTAGGCCCCCTCCCGCAGCAGGGCCCCCGCTGACCTGTTCCTTCTGCCCACAGCCAACCTCACCCAGGCCGAAGAGGCTGCCAAATCGGAGGTGAGCCCCCCGGCCCCCCCAGCCCCCTCCCCCTCCCCCGACTCCCGAGTGGCTTCCCACGGGTCCATGGCTCCTCTGCTTTCTCCAGGCCGAGAACACCATCACCTACTCCCTGCTCATGCACCCGGAGGAGGACGCAGGGACCTCAGATTACCAGAACATGTAGCCGTGGGGACGAGAGCCGGGCGGCCGGGGTCGGTCTTCCAGCCTGACCAGAGGCCCCTGAGGTCCCCAGGCAGCAGGACTCTTCCGGGGGAGTGTCCCCGCCCGGACGCCCGGGCTCCTGTCCTGAGAGCCGCAGACCGCGTGGTCCCAGCTGACGCGCCGCGCCGACCCCGGCCTCGGCACCGGCCACCAGCACATGTCCTCTGTCTGCATCCATGTGGCCAGCAAAACGCACTTTTATTAAGACAGTGTCACCACATGGGAAGTACCCATGCTACACGTCACACGGGAGAAACTACATGAACATCTGATTTCAGACGTGACGAACAGAGTAACACAGGCCAACACGTTAAAGTGGCTGTTTCGGGGTGATGGGATTTGGGGGGTTTCCTTTCTTTTCCTCTATGTGGCATGTATCACTTTTATAATAAAGCATCTAAAACAACATTCCCGTTGCCTTTCCAAGGCTGTGTGGGGCGGAGTGTGTGCTGCCCCGGGCGTGTTTCTCGTGGGTGACGATCTCGGGAAGGCGGCGACGGGCAGGAGGTGGCGGAGAGGGGCTGAGGGCGCACTGCTCGTCCAGAGAACCTGCGCTCTCGTCTCTGCGTCCCCGTCCTCTTTCTCCCCGGCACACCCATCACTTTTGCCTCGTGATGCCCGCTCGCAGGAAGCCACGCTGTAGCCGGTCCCCAGTGGGGATGGCTGACTCGTCCTGTCCCAGTCACGGCGACCCGCAGGACTCGCGGGACCTCAGAGACGCCATCCCGGCAGGTTGGGACGTGCCCGACAGCTTCCCTGGGCATTCTCGGGTGTCCTGGGAGAGGCCACATCTTCTAGGGACCCTAACGCGCTTCCCTCCGCGATGTTCTTGCCGTCAGGACGCAGCAGCTTCCCTGCGTGGGTGGTCTCTGTGGCTTTCAGCAGACGCCGCGCAGTCCCACGGTCAGATTGCACACTCACGTCGGGCTATGATCCCCGCGATTACGGGGTTATTGGGGTTCACGTTATGCCAAACTATGTGCTTTGGAATTGGAGAGTTTGAGGGTTAGCTGTTCATATGTCTTCTATGGTGATTTTTCTGTTCACATTCTCCTGCCCGTGTTTATAGGAATGGTGCATGTCTAGTTATAAACTACAGCATGGCGACCTACTTTATTTTACGTATACATGCAGTTTTACTATACTAATTTAGAAAATAAAATTAAAATACAGATAATCAGCCCTGGCTGGTGCGGTTCAGTGGATTGAGTGCCGGCCTTCGAACCAAAGGGTCCCCAGTTCAGTCCCCAGTCAGGGCACAGGCCCGGGTTGCAGACCAGGTCCCCAGTAGGGGGCGCACGAGAGGCAACCACCCATTGATGTTAAAACAAAACAAAACAAATCTACAGACAGGCAAGATCATTAAGATCATCTGAGAACCCACGAACTTGACAGAATCAAGGTGGCACTTCAAGTATGTGTATTTGTAGTTTTTAGTCGGATCACGCTGTTTTCACGTGCTCCTAAATACAAATAGGCAAAAATTTGTGCTCCTCCTGAGTGCGTAGACTCAGACAATACGGAAACATAAACAGTGAAAATTTCCTCTCATCCTCACTGCCCGCCCCCAATCCTGTAATGCTTTCTACAGGTGACCGGTGTGGCACATTTGGTATATATTTCTGGATTTTTGGTATGCATCTATACATTTTTTAAAAGACATTTTATTTATTTATTTTTAGGGAGGGGAAGGGAGGGAGAAAGAGAGGCAGAGAAACATCCATGTGTGGTTGCCTCCTGAACACCCCCTACCGGGGATCTGGCCTGCAACCCAGGCATGTGCCCTGACTGGGAATTGAACCAGCGACCCTTCGATTCGCAGGCCATCACTCAGTCCACTGACCACACCAGCCAGGGCCATTTTTATAGTTTTGTTGTTATTGTTTTTAACGTGATCATACCGTAGGTAGGCTTCTGTGGCTGTTCATTTTGATTAACAGTGGACTGCGGAGCTCATGCCTTGGGCGTTCCTTTTTGAGGGCTATATAATATTCTGCACCACGCTGGGCTGCCGTTTCCCAGCATTCTGGCCAACGCTGGGCACTTTTCATTTTTGCCAGTCTGATTACAATGGGCGATGTTTCCGTTCTCTACCAGCATGAATTTCCCCCAATTCCTGTAACAGAGGCTGATTTTACAAAATAGCCCCCACCTCAGTCTGTGTGGGTGGGCGGGCTGACTTTATCCCTTATTGCAGAGCGTACATGTGCCCCAGCTGGGCTGTGTGGGTGCCGTTTCCCTGGAGTTCACGCTGGAGCAGAGGGAGCAGCGTCCTGCACCCCAGAGGCGCTGCCCAGATGAGCCCCTCCCTGGACCCGCCCTGTTTCCTGTGGCTTCTAAGGTCTGCCAACTTCCCCTTAGATGGGTCAACCTCGATTTGATAGGTTCTGCTGTAACAACACCTGGGCTCAATACCTTTTGTAGACGAGGTCTTTGACAAACTTACTTTTTCTGTCATTATTGGTGTGATCAGGCTTTTCAATCTCTTTCGGAGTCAGTCTGGAAAAATTTTGCTTTGCTAGGCAATCACCCACCGTGTTGGTCCGCAGCTGTGTTTTCTTCCATTCCGGGCGATAAGGCGCGTCCGCACTCACGTTCCCCTCTCAAACCGAGACCTGGGATCCTCTCTTATCGGTGAGGGGTGACTTCAGATGGAAATAACAGGAAATCGTGATTCGAATGGTCTTGAACGATAAGGAAATGTATTATCTCACATAATGGAAAGTCCAGAGACAGAGTGTCCTGAGCTTCCCTGGGTGTGGCCCTCGGGGGTGGGAGATGCGTCACCGCCTGAGAGATAGGGGACACAGGGAATTACGGCCTCTTCTGCGCATTTTTTTTCTTAGGAGCGAGGAGACCTGTCTCCAGCCATCCTCTCCTCCTGTCATATTGGTCAGACCTGGGCCGCCCGCCCCTCCCTAAATCAGCCACCAGAAACAGGAATGAGATGACCTACCTCCCATCACTTAGCTGAACCCTTTCGAGCAGAATGATCGTTGGGGTGCCAGTCACCTAGGTCACCACATCTGTTTGTCTTAACCAGGCTTGCCAACGGTTGGCCTGCTTTATCCGTCTCGTCACAGCTTTTGGCTTGACCAGCAAGTCCCTGTCCTTCGTTGGTTGCCTGACGTAGCCTTTCTTCTACTTGATTGGGATTTACTATACTGCTCATTTATTTCTCACCTGATTTTACACAAAGTCACTAAAGGCTATAACTTTTCCCCTTACTGCTGCTTTGGCCACATCCGTTAGATATTTTGATGTGTGCTCTTGTCATTATTGGCTTCTGAATAAGCTCTCACTTCAGTTTTATTTTCTTCTGAACTCCAGGTTTAGTTAGAGTGATTTACTTTGTTTACTTCCACTCTTTTTCGTTGTTGTTATTTCCCACCTTTACTGCACAGGGGTGTGGTCTGTAGGATTTGTCTGCACGATGACATCTTTCAGTGTATATGTGAAGACAATGCTCTCTTTCATTTTTCAATAGAATTTACTTTCTATTAAAGTAAGTTGGGATTGTGTCACAGGACCCAAGGCTGTGACAAGAAGTAGCTGCTTCTTGCTCATCCCTCGCACCCCCTCAGCCCTGTTCTCAGAGGCAATTTTTTCAGCAATTTTAACTGTGCCTTCTGCTGATTTACCGCCATGTTTTGAGTTTTCTGTGTCAGCTGTCACCCAACTGTTTCCTGCAGTGGGGTCCGAGCACTGGCCGAGTTGCCCCAGGTCCACACCCTCCCCTCCTTCCTCACCCAGGGCTGCCGCCACGCGCCCTCACGACCTTCGACTGGTGCTCACCGCTGAGACAGTCTCTCTGATCACCTTCCTGTCCCCAACAAGCTGTTTTCCTTCTAGAGATAGTAACTGCCTCACTTTTGTCCTTTGTTTGGTTTTCTATGTGGCTATTTTTAGTTTTTCCCAGAGCTTTCAAAAACATTCTGAAGCAACTTAATGCTATTTCCCATGGGGCCAAATGACTAAGTAGTTTTTCCATTTCTCTCTCTCTTTCTTTCTTTCTTTCTTTCTTTCTTTCTTTCTTTCTTTCTTTCTGTCTTTCTTTCTTCCTTCCTCCTTCCCTCCCTCCCTCCCTCCCTCCCTCCCTCCCTTCCTTCCTCAGCAGGAAGGCCCTCCTGGGATTCTCTGTCCTTTGACACGAATTTGGATTGTTCCAGCTCTCTGCACCTGCAAGCCACTGTCTGGGACTTCCCTTCTTCTGTCTTTTGTATGAAATCCCCTTTTCCCTGACTCTTACATCTTCCAGTTTCTTGATTTACTTCCCTGCTTGGCTGGAGCATGCTTGCCAGGCATCCTGAGGAAGGGTGGCTGGTGACAGGGTGCAAATGTCCTTGGTGCCCACCTTGTATTCATTCGACTCACCTCAGTTCACCTGTACCTGCTGCCTGGTTCAGTTTGCTCTGATAATTAAATTGTGGGGCTGGGCAGAGCAGTCAACTGGAAACACCTCTGTCCCCTGGGTGGGAGAAAGGCCCCAAAAGGCTGGCTTTCCAGCTATGCCCTTATTTTCAAAGCCATTCCCGACCCACCTCTTGCACTGCCCTCCGACTCCTCTAGTTCCTGAACCTTCCCTGGGATCTCCCAGGGGGCGCGTCTGGCTTCTCATGAGCAGTCCCTCCTTAGGGACATGAACTCAGTTCCCTGTGACTGAGTTTTCTATGACACGGGACCAATGTTCTTGTGCAGATATTAAATAACACGTCGTTCGATGGTCGACCACCAGAGAGACATCTTTATCTCCAGTCAGACTTGTCAGAGATCTGTTTTACTGCTCTTTTCACAGAACTACCTTCGGTTTTCTGGCCAAGCCTTCTACTTTATTTGCTTTCTCGTGTGGACATTGAGCTCTCTTCTGTACTTACAATAACTTTCAGTCTGAACTAATATCCTCTTTCTTATCTCTGATACTTTTGTATTTTCTAAGGATTTTATTTATCTATTGTTTTAGAGAGAGGGGGAGGGAGGGAGAAAGAGAGGGAGAGGAACATCAATGTGTGGTTGCCTCTCGTGCGCTCCCAGCTGGAGACCTGGCCCGCAGCCCAGGCCTGCGCCCTGACTGGGGATCGAACTGGAAACTCTTTGGCTCACAGGCTGGCGCTCAATCCACTGAGCCGCACCAGCCAGGGTCTTTTGTGTTTTTTAACACAAAGAAATATATATAGATTTAAAGTCATCTGAGATATTTCCTCAATAGTTTCCTTGTTTTCCGTGCTCCTGTGTCCGCTGGAATGAAATGTTCCTTATTTCTCTTTTATGTCGGAGAAAAGTACAGTTCCATCAGAGTATGTAAATCACACAGACGTTTGCAGCGACAGGAGCGCTGCTCATCAAACACCTGTAACAAACGTTCTATCAGCTGCCCGCTGATGATTCTCACACCTCCGGGGGGACCCGCTGTCCTTGAGAGACCACACTTTGGGAACCACGGCCGGCCTTGGATGCCAGAGCAAGTCCTCCTGTATTTTTCTAGAAGGTGTGCAGTTTCCCACTTGGTGTTTAAGCCCACGACCCGTTTTTGGTGCACGTTTTGTGGGTTGTGAGACCTGGGTGGGCCCGGGGCTGCTGGGTCACTGCAGGGCTCCCCGCCCCCCACACCCGCACGCTCAGCTGCCCCGGGCTCCTCAGGGCCACCTGCACCAAAGCGCATGCCTCTCGATAATGGAAACTTCACGGTGCAGGCTTATTTTAGACTGCAAGGTGCCCGTCTGTCCTCCGGGGCCACGGTGCGTACGTGTCTGCTCTCGTCTGCGGTTTCGCAGCTGAAGGGCCAGGCCGGGCCCTGCCTTCACACAGGACCGCCTTCCCCTTTTCTGAGGGCTCAGGTGTCATCTCCTGCAACCCCTGAGGGCCCGGAGGGGCCAGTGGTGGCGTGGGGAGCGGAGGGCCGTCCCCATGGGTGGAGCCACAGTCACAGGGCAGACAGTGAGGGGCCACGCAGGGGTCTGTGAGCTGGAGCAGACGCTGTTGCCTCCACGTCACCCCCCCACCCCCGGGGGGGTGGTTTCTCCAGCTACCTGGTGCCTCCCGGCTCCAGCATCTCAGAGTCAGGGCCTCGGGCCTGGGTCCGAGCCTGGGTCCCTCTCCGCTTTCCCAGGGACCTTCTCTGTATCGTGCTCACAGGGCCGCTGACACCCGCCTTGTGGGCTGCAGGCAGAGCTGAGACGTGAGTCTGAGGAGCCCACGGACAGATCTGCGTGGGCTTGGGACAGCCGGAGCCCGGGAGGGACCCGCTGGCGTCTGACTCGGTGCCGTTTCCGTCCTCTTGCCTCCGTGTGCTGCTGTGGCACCGCCACGGTCACCGGAAACGGGAGGTGTGGAGCGGGACACGCTCCTCCCTGGCCTCACCGTGGTCTCCGTGCGGCCTTCGGGCACCTTCCGCCTCCGTCCTCAGCGGCTCCACCAGCGAAGGGCGTCGCCGTTGCCTTTCCCAGCGTGTGCGGGCGGCCGGGGCTCACGCCGCACGCAGCAGGCCTGGAGGCTCTCTGGGCCCCAGGGCGGGAGTCTGGGATCTCGGGGAGCATGATCCTCAGGATGCAGGGGACCCGGGACCGCCGTGGCCCCAGCCGGAGGATGGGAGCCAATCAGGGTTGAAAATGGGCCGCAGATGCGAGGAGAGGAGACAGTTAGACGCACTTCCTCTTTTCTAATTTGAGAGGTTTCATGTTGATGAAAATCAGGGTGACGGCTGCTGCAGAGACCCTCTCGCAGCGGCCATGGCGCTGGGCGGCATCCTCGGTGCCCGCTCTCCTCCTCCCGTTCTGTGGGTGCTGCTGGGTGAGTAGCAAACACGCCGGGACACTGCAGGCTGGGGGGGGGGCCGGGGCCTGACCGAGGAGGACCCGGGGGAGGAATGCGGACAACGTGGGCCTCCAAAGACGCGGCATTCAAGGGGATGCGAAGGGTATGCACAAGAAATTTGTTTTTAATTCTTTTTTCCTTTTACTTATTCTAGAGAGAGGGGGAGGGAGGGAGCAAGGGAGGGAGAGAAACTTGGATCAGCCGCCTCTTGCACACACCCCAGGGGGGGCCAAACTCACAGCCCAGGCACGTGCCCTGACCAGGAGTTGAGCCGGCGACCTTTCACTTGCGGGAGAACGCCCAAGCCACTGGGCCACACCGGTCGGTCAGGGCGAAACCAGGAAGTCTGTGTGCAGGGCTGACGGGCCCTTTCAGAACATGAACACCTTTCGCCCTGGCTGTCCCTCATCCCTCAGCTGGGCTGCCCTCCTCAGTGACACCTCAGCTGCTTTTCCTTTGTGCAGACAAGTGTCCCCTGCACTTACTGCCCCCACGTGCTCACTGCCACTCAGAGCTCACAGTCTGGCCGCTACTGGGTCTCTTTGGCCCAGGCGGTGACGTCTGCGTTGATGGGCCTTCGAGCACTTTTTAGCTGCTGTCCCTCGCCCCCTAACCCCCCATCCCCACTCATCGCCGTGCCTTTGCCGTGCATCTACCTCTCCGTCCCTTTCGGTGGCTTTCCCGCTCTTCCCTTGAAGTCTGTCTTTCCTGCACCGGTTCCCTGCCTCGCGGCTGTTCTTTCTGCACTCGGCCTCCCCCGTGAGCTGATTTGCAGGTGTCGCTTCCACCGCCACGCCTGTGCCGCTGAGTCCTAAACCCCGGCTGCGCCCCCGCTGCTGCGTTCGAGCTTTGCCTTCAGATGCCCAGCTTTGCACAAGGCGCGCCTTCTGCACGCCTCCCGGGACCGCAGCACCGGCTGGCGCTCTCCGTCCCATCTCGCGCGCACGCGGCCACCCAGCCTCAAGTTTGGGGGACAAGGCGTCCCCCTCTGCTAGGGCCCTGAAGACGGTCAGTTATCAGGTGTGGCAAGGGTCACCTCTTGCACTGTCTGGGGCTGGCCAGCGACTTCCCAGCCGACCGCCCTGTCTCAGCCTTGTGTCCTTGAAGCGCACTCTGCCCGCGACCCACCCACGCTCCTTCTCGTGACACCAGGGCCTCTAGCCAGCCTGGCCGGGTGACCTCCGTGGCCTTGGCCATCCCTGAGCCTGGCAGGCGATGCTCCAGGAAACCTCAGCAGCCTGGGTCCAGGCGTTCTCATGCCAGACTCATACCTGTCTCCAAACTCTGCTCACCTGGCTCCCTCTGCCGAAGTGGGCATCTCATGACCCCGTTCCCCTCTCGTGCCCAAACTTCCAGCATCACCAAACCCTCAGCCTTGGTGGCACCTTTGCCCGGACGCTGTCGTTGAACCCTCCTCTGCTCCCTTGGCTGCCTGACCCTCTTTCCCGTCCCTCCTCGTGCAGACATTGTGTGTCCACGGGCCTGTGCCGTCCGCCAAACTCAGAGTTCTTTGTAGGCAAGGGGAGGCCTTTTGGTTTGTCTTGCAACCTCGTCTTGCCCGTGCTGGAATTCTCAGCACCCGCGTTGTCCCCGCACAGCAATGTTGCAGAACCGTTTTGCCGAGTGCACAGAGACAGGCCCGGGAGTCCAGGGTGTGGCCCGTCTTTGAAGGACTGTGCCACTCCTCATGTATCTGGGTTTGGTTGTCTTATTCACGAAGCGACAGAAAGTGCCTGGTAGCCTGACCGGGTCTTATGTTGAGAAAGGAGAAGAGGTTGGGTCCCGAGGATGGACGGTGGAGGAACTGAGAAGGGGCCGCCGAGGGGCGGGAGCTGGGAGAGGATGTGGCACCTGGGCCTGGGGTGGTGAGAATTAGGAAGTGGAGAGGGGGCCCCACAAAGGGAAGTAACAAAGTTGGAGGAGCGTGTGGGGCCTTTGGGAGGGGAGAGGCCGAAAGGGAGGGGCCAGGGAAGGATGGAGTGAGGAATGAGCTCAAGGCCCCGGGCCGGAGGGGGAGAGAGGACCGAAGCATCACCGTGGAGCGGGGAGAAATGGACTTACCTTGCCAGGGGGACCCCCATGGAGCTCAGAGGCAGGGTGAGCAGATTCAGTGAGAAATCTGTAGCTCTGACTCTCAGCCCAGAAGCAAAGAGAGCATCGCTGCCTCGTCACCAGACTGGGAGTAGAGGGTCAGGGTTGAGAAGGGTTTGGGAAGGGACATTTCAAGGGACAAGGACATCAGGGTAGAGATGGCTGAAAAGTAAAGACCTAAAGGTGGGAGCGGAGAAGGAGGAGACACAGCTGGGAACTGAGAGCTACTGGGGGTGCGGTAGTTGGGGGCCAGGGCTCAAGCGAATGTGGGGACAACGAGGTTTCGGAGGATGGTCCCCAAGGAAGGCCGGGGCTGAAGCAGACGGTCCGAGCAGCGTGGCAGGAAGAGCACCGATTCCGGACTCAGACAAGTCCAGCTTTTCCACCCCATTCCCGCCCCCTTTTAAACTTCGGGTTCGTTCGTGGAGTGTCCCAAGCCCGTTACTTAAAGACTCGTAAACAGTGGGTGGGGGGGGCGGTCATCAAACACCAGGAAACCTTGTGGTGGTGAAATGAGCACTTGTGCAGAAAAGCCTGGCCCGTCAGGGCACGAACTGACCCCTCTCCCCTCCCGTCCTGGGTCTGCCGGCTCTGGGGTCACCTGGTTTCCTGTGTCCACAGCAGCCAGATGTCCCGCCAGCGAGTCCGCACCCCGCCAGTCTCTCCCCTGCCTCTTCCCCAGAGCGCTCAGCCCTCCCCAAGTTCCCGGCAGCCTGGAAATCCCGTCAAAGACCCTCAGAGGGACCCACGGGGGCCTGTTGATGAAAAGGTTTCGGGGTCCTTGTACTCTCACTCTAAAAAGGGGGATCCCCCAGAAGCAGGAGAAACCCCTCTCCTGTCTCCTCTCTCCAAGTCACAGCGTCACTTCCTCGGCCGGCGCCCTCCTCCGAGGCCTGCTTTGAGCCCCTGCAGTGCGAAGGGCCGGCCCGCACCCCGGACGGCGGCTGCCACACTGGACGGCCCCTGACGGGGTCCAGGGAGGTGGGCTTCCAGGACAAGAGCTACGTGTTCAGCCAGCCCTTCCATCTGATCGTGTCCTACGGTGAGGCCCTGCGAAGGGCTGACGGGTGCAGGCCTGCTCTCCTGTCCCCTCCCGCAGGCCTAGGCCCCGGGGGTGTCACCGGGGTGAGGGATCCCGGGGCCCTCAGAGAAAGCTCCGGGGTCTGTGGTGGGCGGTGCTGGGGGGCTCCCACAGCAGGCGGTGGGGGACACTCAGCTCCCGCTTTGGGTCACAGACTGGCTGATTCTGCAAGGCCCAGCCACCCCGCTATTTGAGGGCGACCCGCTGGCTCTGCGCTGCCAGGCCTGGCAAGACTGGCCCCTGACGCAGGTCACCTTCTACCGGGACGGCTCAGCTCTGGGCCCGCCGGGGCCTCGCCGGGAGTTCTCCATCGCCGCGGCGCGGAAGGCGGACAGTGGGCACTACCACTGCAGCGCGGTCTTCGGGAGCCCCGGTCCCGGGCGCCCGGAGACGGCGTCCTCCTTGGTGGTCTCCATCCAGGGTGAGGGCGCGGGCGGTGTCCTTGTGGCAGAGCGGGGGCTGGGGGTGACAGAGAGTGCCCGTCTTTCGGTGGAGGGGCAGGATCGCTGCCGGCCTGCGGAGCCTTTTCCGGTCCCTCGGTCCCGGGCATCCAGGGTCCGAGACGGGGCGTCCGGAGTGTGGTCAGAGGCACCCGTCACTGGGTCTGTTCTAGTCCTGGGTGTGGGAAGATGGGGTCGTGCAAGGTGCCCCTGCAGCTTCCCTGGAGCCTGACCCTTGGAGGCCTGAGCCCTGCCTCCCCGCCTGCCTCCCCCCAGAACTGTTTCCAGCCCCGGTGCTCCAAGCCGCACCCTCAGCCCAGCCCCGGGAGGGAGGCCCGCTGACCCTGAGCTGCCAGACCAAGCTGCCCCCGCAGAGGTCGGCCGCCCGCCTCCTCTTCTCCTTCTACAAGGACGGCCGGGCCGTGCGTGGCCGGGGCGCGTCCCCGGAGCTTCAGGTGCCTGTGGCCTCGGAGGGCCACTCCGGATCCTACTGGTGCGAGGCTGCCACCGAGGACGGCCAAGTGTGGAAACACAGCCCCAAGCTGGAGGTCAGGGTGCAGGGTGAGTGGGCGTGTGAGTTCCTGTGTGAGAACGGGTGGGGGGTGGGCGCAGGACAACCAGCCCCCCAGACCCCGGGCGGTGTGAGCAGATGCAAAAAGGACACAGAGGAGCTGGGAGTCGGGGCAGGAGGGACTTCCCCCTCGGAGCACGGAGCACGGAGACCCCGCCCAGCCCCACAGCTGCTGCCCCCAGGCCTGCCGCTCCCGATACACAGCCTGCACCCTGGCAGGAGGTCAGTGTCCACGCGGGGACGAGGCCTCCGGGTCCAGGCCCACCCTGGGAGCCCCGCTGAGGAGGCTGCTCCCGACCCGAAACGCACCCCGACGAGCTGTCCAGGGCAGTGAGGGGACTAGAGGCCGCGTCCTGAGAGGAAAAACAGCAGAAGGGACAGGAGGGGCTCATCCTGAAGGGGAGGTGACTCGGGAGCCTCCAGAGCGCCCCCAAATGCGCAGCACGAGGGAGCGCATGAAAGGCACACTCCACGTGTGGGGAGCACTCCTGTCCGGCCGGTGGGCGGAGCCGCAGGCTCGGGTTTGGACCCGGAGGGACTCCGGGGCTTCACGGCTCTGCCGCCCTGGGCCCCAGACAGGAAGCTGAGGGCGGGGCCGGAGCCGGGCTTCGTGGGCACAGGTGTGTGTGTTTCCCGCCCCGCGCAGGTCCCTCCAGCTCTGTGGCTCCGCCCACCTCGAACCCAGCTCCTCCGAAATCCTCCGCTCCAGGGACGCCTGCCGCCAAGCCCCTCGGGCCGCTGCCTCCACCGCCCCGCCCTCCCTCCAAGGGCGCCGGCCTGCCCTCTCCTCTGCAGGCACCTGACCCCCACCTGCACCACCAGATGGGGGTCCTCCTCAAACACATGCAGGATGTGAGAGCGCTCCTTGGTCACCTGGTCTTGGAGCTGAGGGACTTGTCCGGCCACCTGAAGCTGGAGACCAGGAAGGGCCCCGCCAAACGCGAGTGAACCTTTCGCCTGTCGTGTTGCTCAGCCCCCAATAAACCGCCCTCTCGCTCCTCTCCCTGTCCTGTCCACACGCACGGAGGGGTCTCCGGGGCGTCCGGGGCCCTGTTCCAGCGCTGGAGGTGGGTGAGTGCCAGTGAACTCGCACCAGCTGGCGAGCGGCGTCGAGCCGTCTCAGCGCACTCTCTCTGCCCTCGCCCAGAGTCTGGTGCTTGACCAGCAGCAATGAGATGTTTCTCTGGCCCCCAATATCCAGGGTGCCGGGGGTGGAAACCCCGACCTGGCAGAAGCTCTGTGTCTGACTGCGGGGGCTGGGGGATGCTTTGCCTCTTCCTCTCCCTCCCTCCACTCCAGCCTCACTCAGCAAATACTGATTAATGACACGCAGGGGTGCCGTGGCTCTGCCACTGCCCGAGGTCACTGTCTGTCAGGTACACACACGAGTCAGCGTCTCTGCCTACGAGTCAGCTGAATGCTCCCCAGTGCCCAAGGTGCAGCAGAGTCCAGAGCCCCCGCAGGCTCCCCTGGATTCGGAAGTCTGGGGCGAGCCAGCTGTGCCGGAGCTGCGGTGGCTTGTCTGAACAACTACGTCCCCGAGCTGACTTTCTTTAAAAACACGCACGCATCTCTCTGGGGCTGCGCTAACCCTTCCCCGTGCTTGGCCGGTGGCGGTCCAGTGCCAGGCAGCGGGAGACGGCCGGCCAGGCCCCACGGCGGCCTCTGGGCAGGGAGGCGGCGTGTGGTTCTGCGCTGACCACAGCCCACGCGCCCCACATCCAGGGCGGTGTTACCCGCTTCCTCTTTCCTGGCGCTGATTCCTCTGTGCTAGCGGTGACCCTCGGTGACTGACGAAAGATGTGTCTGAACA
This sequence comes from Trachops cirrhosus, assembly GCA_028533065.1. Classification (NCBI taxonomy): domain Eukaryota; kingdom Metazoa; phylum Chordata; class Mammalia; order Chiroptera; family Phyllostomidae; genus Trachops; species Trachops cirrhosus. The sequence continues at coordinate 44,881,256 of CM052551.1, read as the reverse complement.
AACAAGCCACCAAGAAACGAGGGCGTGGGCCCTGGCCGGGGGGCTCGGTGGGCTGGAGCGTCACCCCTCGCCCCCACACGCCAAGGTGGCGGGGTCCACCCCCGGCCAGGCAAGGCACATGCAGGAATCAACCAGTGAGTGATGCATTGCTAAGTGCAGTGGCAGATCCACGCTTCTCTCGTTCTCTCTTCCCTCGCTCTCCAAACTCAATAAAAAAAACCCCACCGAGGGAATGGAATCACACTGGACGTTTGTTCAGGTGCGAGTTTTATGAAGTGACATCTGGGAGGCACGTGGCCCGTGATCTGGAAGGAAGCCAAGAATACAGAAACGTTGAGGGGGGCGTTTTTCGAGCCAGACCCTGAGCTCTGTGTGCCGTGAGCCCTGTTGGTGCCTCTGAAGGTTTTCAGGGACAGCTGTGCGCTTTGTGAATTGGGCGTGACCCGATTTCTCGTAGAATCTGGCCGAGAGGCTGAGCTCCGAGTGGTGAGAGTCCAGACGAGAGTCACCTGGTGTGGACGAGGGCCACGTCGCCCGGCTGTCCCATCCTCGTCACAGACGAGGTGCCTGGTCAGGGCCAGGCCGGAGCTGGGGGACCGGCTGCGGGGGCTGCGGGGAGCACGTACCCGTGGGCCCGGAAGAGGAGGCAGGCCGGAGAGGCGGTGCAGTCCCAGAGCAGGCAGGCCCTGGTCTCCGCTCCCAGCACCTGCCTCTTCCCCCCTCCCAGCTCGGGGGCCCCTGATCAAGTACCGCCCGCCCCGCTTTCCAGACTCTGGGACGCCATCTCTCTCCCATCAAAAGCTGCTCTCGGCACGGGATTGGAAGTGGCCCCCACCATCGAAGCGACTGGTCCCATTTTCCCAGGAGGACTCTGAGTGTGTAACGAGGGCTGGCACCTTAGGGGACGCTCTGAGGGGATTCTCAGAGCGCAGCCCTGGGCGTCCCCAGGCGGGAGGGGAGGGGACGTGGCCTGACGGTCCCCTTCGTGCCAGGGTTCCCAGGGACGGAGGTGCCGGTGCTGGACAGCCGCAGGTGGGGACAGGCCCCAGCCCAAGCAGACACACTATCAGGCTGGAAAATTCATTAACTATTTACCCGAGAACACGGGCTCGCCATTGCTCAGGGCGGATCACGTGGCTCAGAAAGCCGGGAGGTCGCAGGCACGGCGTCTCTGAGGGGCCGGTGTAGGGACTTCTGTGCCGAGGGTAAGGGGTGCCGGCGGGCGTGGCTGGGGCGGGGGTGCGGGGCGAGCAGGAGGAGGAGGAAGGAAGGCTCCCATGGGTGCAGGGGCCCCGGGGCCAGGTGACTGCGGTGGGCGGGAAAGAAGAGTCTCTGACTTCTGAGGGTTCAGGGCCGCAGGAAGAGAGAGAACAGGGGAAACTCACTATGTTTCTGTCCTCCACGGGGATGCCGGGTCGTGTCTTCCCGTCCGCTCCCCCGAGGGAGGTGCGAGCTCTGGACACAGGGGCCCCAAGGTCGGCCTCACGAAGCCGCACACCAGTGTCTGTCCTCGGGGGTCTGCGGGCCAGGAGGCTGTGTCTTCCCCAGCAGAAGCTCACGGGGCTGGCTGGACGGCGGGTGGCAGGGTCACCTGCCGGTGCCTGGCCTGCGGGGCACAGACCCTGGGGCTGCCCTGAGATGCAGGGTGCTCTTGCGGGGGTGGGGTCGGCGGGGCACTGAGGGCTGACACCTATGCAGCCTGGCTGCTGCTCCCCCCGGCCACCGGCAGCTGCCCCTTCTCTGCCGCCCCCTCCAGGCAGCCTCCGCGTCGTGGTGCAGCAGCTGCAGGCAGACCTGTCATGTGGGCGCTGGCAGCCCTCCTGCTCCTGGGTGAGTCCACGGCGGGGCGGGGGACTGGGGTGTGCACGCGTGTGCACACGTGTGTGTGTGCCGGGGGACACACCATCCCCGACTCCAGACATTTCATTGTCTTGGAGGGACAAGGGGGAGGGAGCTTTCTCCCAGCTGGAGGCACTGAGGCAGGAGAAAAGCAGGACCGGCTTCCTGCTGAGTCTCTTCTGTGGTCAGGGCGGCCCCTCCTTGCCTCGCACCTCCAGCGCCTCCCTCCTGCTCCTCCTTTCAATCCCGTTTCGCAGCTCCCAGCAGTGGACAAGCCGGTGAGTCCCGAGCCTCCTTCACCCCAAGTTTCCACACCTCTCCCTTCAACCCCAGAGTGAGCTGCCTGGGCCCTTCCCCCCACCCCCACCCCTGGGCTGCTCTGGAGGAGTGCCTTTTCCCACTCAGCCTCCATCCCTGTGACTCAGCTTGCCTTCAGGCACTTGTACACGGGTGTCACTGGGGGGATGGGGGACTGGCACTCAGTAGCCCCACGTGCTCTCTCTCCTGGGGGGTCGGCTCCTGGAAGCGGGGGTTTCCCGAGACTTCCTGGCCACAGAGCACAGCTTTGGGGGTCTCACTGTGGTATTCGTCCCCGCGTGGCCCCTCCCACACGCTCCCAGCTGCTCTGGAGAAGCCCACGCTGTCCCTGCAGCCGCCCTGGACCACCATCTTCAAGGGAGAGCGGGTGACGCTGCGGTGCGACGGGCACCACCCCCTGGTCGTGGAGCTCCGGCCGGTCAGCACCCTCTGGTACCTGGGTCACCTGCTGCTGCCCTCTCACGGGAGGAGCTTGGAGGTGCAGACGCCCGGGGTGTACCGGTGCCAGACCCGGGGGGCGCCGGTCAGCGACCCGGTCCACCTCTCCGTGTCCAATGGTGAGAGTCTGAGCAGGGGGTGGGGCTCCTCTGGTGACGCTGGCGGTCCTGCCCGAGGGGACGCCGGGCCACATCCATCGGGGCAGGAAAGGGGGGCTACCTTGGGTCTCCGGGGAAGGAGTTGCGCATGACACCACGTGAGAGGCGCGGGGAAGCTTGCCTGTCCCTAAGGTCCCCTCCCCTTCCCGCCACCGTGGGAGGCAGAACGGTGCTGCTAGTCTCTGAGACCAGGCCCGAAGGCCCAGAGAGCAGAGGCCCTAAGGGCCCGGGACACTGGTCAGAGAACCGGGCGGGGGTGGGGGCGGGCGGGCAGAGCAGGCCCGAGGTCCCCGGCAGGCGGCGCAGCTGCAGGGTCCGAGGTCCCCGGCAGGCGGCGCAGCTGCAGGGTCCGAGGTCCCCGGCAGGCGGCGCAGCTGCAGGGCCCGAGGTCCCCGGCAGGCGGCGCAGCTGCACGGTCACTCTAGGCTGACGGCCCTCTGTGCCTGCCCTCGGTAAGCAGGGCCAGTGTCCCCGCCCCCACACCGGGTGTAGTGAGGACCAAAAATGGATCACAGGTTGTGGAAGTAGAAAGGCGGCAGGCGGCCGGAGCGCTTGGTCGGAACTCTATTCCAAACACACCCACGTGGGCACCTAGGGGCCAGCGGAGAGACTGGCCCCGGGGACCTTCACAGGATAAGAAAAATACCGAAAATGTGTTCATCGGGGCCCCGGGTTGGCTGCTTGTAGGAACTATTAGGTCCCCTGGGCCCCGGGGGCCACAGCTGTGCCCAGAACTTAATGACCATCACTCAGTGCAGAGACCAGCACCAACACACCCCTCACATCCACACGCGCAGTTCCTGGTTGGAAATTGCGGTGAGTGAGGGTAAGGCGCTGGCCGCCAGCCACCGGGGTTGCTGCTCGCGGAACCGGGTGCATAGGGGCTGCGGCTGGTGCCTGCGGAATTCCTTCTCCACACAAAACACCTGCGGTGCGCCCCCCACGTTGAATACGGGGTGCGGTGGGAGGTGCCTGGGGCCATCTGGGGGTCAGGGAGTCTTCCGCTGGAGATAGAGTCTCAGCTTTGACCTGCGGGACCGGTGGGCCTCCACTAGACGGGAGAAGGAGGCAGCAGGTACAAGGCTCTGGGCTCCGAGCCGGGGCCAGCTTCCCCAGGACTCACTTGCTGCGGGCGTGGCCGGTGGGGAGGTAAAGGGGCCGAGGGGAGGTAAGCAGAGGCAGGTAGGAAGGCCCTGCACCCCTGACAAGGTTAACCCGGACTCCCGTGGGCCTTTCTCTTGGAGGCTGGAACCAAGTCTCAGGGGTCCTGGCCCCGGCCCCTTCCCTGCCACTCATCCGCCGCTTAGAAGGTGGAGTCAGCAGGCGGGAGGCGAAGGAGATCGGCCGGGAGCCGGGCGGGAGGCGGAGGGGAGCGGGACCCCAGGGCCCTCTGTGGTGACTGTCGCAGACTGGCTGATTCTGCAAGTGCCCTACGCCGTGGTGTTCGAGGGCGAGCCGCTGGTCCTGCGCTGCCGCGGCTGGTACGACAAGGTGGTGTACAAGCTGCACTATTACCGCGACGGCCAGGCCGTGCGCTACTTCCACTCCAGCGCCAACTACACGGTGCCGCAGGCGCGCGCCAGCGACAGCGGGCGCTACCAGTGCTCCGGCACCATGCGGATCCCCGTGGAGAGCGCGCCCATGTTCTCCTCCAAGGTGGCCGTGACCGTGCAAGGTGGGGAGACCTGGGGCCGCGGGGTTGGGGGTTGGGGTGCGGTCGAGCGTTGGGAACCAGGTGGGGAAAGCAGGGGCAGAGGAGGGTCAAGTCGCTGCCCGGTGGCGGTTTCTCTGCTCGACCAGGAGCGGTTTCCTCTCCTGCTCGGAAGTGAAGGCGCACCTGACCTGCAGCCAGCATGGGGACGAGTGTCCCTTCCCCCACGACACACACCCTGGCTCTTGCTCCTATGGGGGCCCCACATAGGGGGCGGCAGCAATGGTGGGGATCCCTGTGGGACTCCGGGAGAGGCAGGCGCAGTGACCCCCTTCTGTGGAGAGCCCGAGCTGTGTGTTCCCTCCCTCGTGGACTCCTTGCCACATTTCAGGAGCCTTTCCTCCCACCCGCTCTTTGGTCTCCTGGTGGGCAAGGAGCCCTAGCGGGACACCGGAAGGTGGCAGGGTCGGAGGCCGGGGACTGCGCGCCCCAGCTCCCGGTACGCTGGCTCCGGCCTCACGTGCGCGCTCTGCCCGCACTGTCTTCGCAGAGCTGTTCCCGGTGCCTGTGCTGAAGGTGGCGGGCCGCGCGGAGGCCGGCGGGGTGGTCGTGCGCTGCGAGACACACCTGCACCCGCGGAAGAGCGCGGTGCCGCTGCAGTTCGCCTTCTACAAGTACAGCCGCGCGGTGCGCCGCTTCGACTGGGGCGCCGAGTACAGGGTCCCCGAGTCCGAGGTCGACGAGCTGGAGTCTCACTGGTGCGAGGCGGCCACAGCCTCCCGCAGCGTCCGGAAACGCAGCGCGTGGTTGCAACTGCCTGGGCGCGGTGAGCGAGCGCGCTCCCTGGGACGCGCCCCCGCACCCCGAGTCTCCCTGAGCCCCCTCGCGTCCCCGTCCTGCGCGTCCCCTCCACCCGACTCCCGCCCGAGCTGCCTCCGGCTCCGGCTCTCCCCGCCAGCTCAGCCCGCGCCTCCCGCGGTGTGCCTCCACAGGACCATCTCGGGACGCGTCCACCGCCGCCCCGGGCCCGCAGGCTGCACCTTTGGCGCCCGGGAACAAGCCGCTTTCCTTCCGAAAGCCCCTGGTGTCCACGTCAGTCCCTTCGGTCATCTCCGGCCCTAACGCCACTTCAGCCGAGCGGCGGGACCCCGCGGGCAGAGGCCCCAGCGCTGCACCAGCCGGCTGCGCGCCATCGAAGCCCACGGAACAATCCGCCGGGGCCCTGCAATCCGACGTGGACCTGCTGCTCCGAGAAATGCGGCTGCTCAAGGGCCTTCTGAGCAGGGTGGTCCGGGACATGAGGGACCCTCAGGCCTCCCGCCAGCCCGGGGCAGCACTCCCAACGCCCACCGCTCCCTGGGCAGGGACGCAGGGAGCCCCGGAGACTGGCACTGTGGGGAGCTGAGGGGCAGCCCCGCACCCTCACCAGGCCGGTCTGTCCCCACCTCTCCTGCTTCCTGTCACCTGAGGCCCTTGAAAAGCCACCTGTTCGTGGCCTTTGTTTTCTGCGGTTTTTCAGAAGCACATAAAGTGTGGTGGCCACAATGGGTCTGGATGCGTGTTTGAGCTGCAACCACCAGGCCGCCCCCAGATGGCTTCCTTCCGCTCACAGGGCGCAGGGAGGAAGTGGAGGCCGGTGGGTGTGGAAGGGCTGTGCCTGGAGGTGAACCGAGTCACCCTCAGCTTGTCATGCGGCCGCGGAGTGCAGACTCCGGCTCGACCGGTTTGCTGGGATCGAGGTCACTGAGGAAGCCGAGCCCTTTGGGCCGTGTCAGGGCCAAGCTGTAATCTTGATCATTTCATGCTAATTCTGAAAAGACAGTCCGTTCTGTCTGTCTCTGATGGGTTCATGCCCTGAAAGTTCTGGGTTTGGTTTAGTTTCAGAGGCTGAGAGGTGCCTGTGTGGGTCTCCCGTATGTGGGGGGTGGGGGGTCGGGTTCCAAGGGTCAGCGCTGTGTGACCAGTGGGGTGGGCATCACATCTGCAGGTGGCAGCAGGCAGGCCCCAGGCACGTCCGCCATGAGTTACCAAGTGGAGACACAGCTTCCAGAAATGTCTTTGAGGAAAGTTTAAGACAGATCCTCAAAATTGCTGAATTCTAGTTTTAAGCAGTTTTTTGACTTCCGGAAGAGCCACCGCAGCACCAGCACACCTAGGCTCACAGCGCACCAGCCCATCCCCCCCTCCAGTAGGGTGACGATACTGTCACCTGATGTCCACCGCGGTCCTGGGGTGTCTCCCCGAGGCCCGTTCTCACGAGCCCCTTCTGCCTTCTGGAGCCGCCAATCCCCCGCCGGGCTGGTGCTCAGCAGCCCTCCTTCTAGCTGGGTCTGCGCCCTCCCTCAGCGAGCTTCCCGAGAACCGGCAGCAGCCCCGTCCTCCCCTCTCCACTTGAACTTGATAGAGAGGCAGCCACAACCCACTTTCCCGCGTTTCTGTGAGCGATTAAGCGGAAGAGCATCCACTCCCTTCATCACACTCTTCTCGGTATTGTTCTTCCCCATGTTGTTCCTGAGTCACTGGAATGACGGGGTGGGGGGCGGGCACCCCAGAATCACGGTGCAACGGGGTCAGCGCTCTGGGAAACAGGCTGAGCTGCGGCGGACAAGCAAGACGCCTCCGAGTGGGGAGCAGGGACGGATTGAGGATGCCGCCGTTTTCATGGAGACGGGCAGGACCCCAGCGAGTGTGGAGGGCTGCATGTAATTGGGAGTGGCTGGGGGGCTGTGGGTTTATAGGGTGCTTCAGGGGGAAGGTGGCAGGGGACCATCCTGGGTGGTAGGACGGGACCGGAACAGGGACGTCTCGCTGGGAAGCCCTCTCACCTGTTGGGTACGTGGGGCGGGAACTTGGGAGCCTCCTTCACTGGGGCATCGGTGAGCCTGACTGGGGGGGATGCCCGTTTAAAATTAGAAAAGAAGAATCGAATGAATGGATGTCGGTGGGCACGTGCTTGCTGCTGAGAAGGCGGGCCCAGGTCCCTGGGGCCCGGGCCCGGGTTCTGGGTGACCAGGGGTTGGTGGCTCTGCTTCCAGCTTCCCTGTCCAAGTCCATCTCACTTCTGAGAACCCCGCTCCCAGCGAGCCCTGCCTGGCCCACCCTGCTCTACACCGTCCTCCCGACTCTGTTCGCCTTGCCCCAGGCTCCAGCCACCCCCATCTACACAGGAAGGGAGTAGCATTAGTGCCAAGAGGCTTAGCAATCGGAGGATCTCAAGTCATAAAAAAGAATCAGTTGGTCATTTTGTAAGACAGCAAACAAGTGGACCAGACC
>CM052551.1:44813368-44873079 GCA_028533065.1 Trachops cirrhosus | reverse complement strand
CGAGTCCCCATCACAGTCCCCGTCCTAGTGGGGAGGGGCCGAATGTAGGAGAGGGGAGGGCTGAGAGGTGTCCCTGGGACACAGGCAAAGGGCCCGACTCACACCCGGGGGAGCTGAAGGGAGCCGAGGCTGTGGGGTAGAGGGGCCGGCGTGGGGTCAGCCTGAGCCCAGAAAGTCCTGGGGCCAGCCAGGTGTGTGCGTATTTGTGGCCCATGAAAGACAGAGCTGGCCCGGGCCTGTCTCGGCCCCCCACTGCAAGGCCACCTGGGTGGGTGGACCGAGGCCCCAGAGGCTGGAGGTGCAGCGGACCCCTGGAGATGACACATCCGCCCTGAGGGCGAGGCAGGGGACAGCGGTCCCAGAGGACACAGCTCCCAGGCCCACACCAGCGCCCACCAGGGAGAGCTGGCCCCGGAGCCACCTGCCCGGCTCGGAGGGTGGGAAGTTGCCCAGCCAAGCGAGACCTTGCTGTTCCCTCCCTAGTGCCCTCCCTTCCCTCTTCCTCCTTCTGAGGCTTAGGTGGGGAGCAAAGGAAACAGATGCAAATTAGAGGGGAAGACTGGGGGAGGGGGAGAGAGAGACAGAGACAGAGACAGAGAGAGATCAGCCTCCTGCCCCAAGTCAGGACCTCAGCTGGGTGAGGGGACAGGTCTGCTTGACATCTGGGCCCCGACTGGGCAGTCCAGTGTATCAGTGCAAACCAGCCTCCCAGAGCCGGGGCCTGGCCCCCGCGACCTCGGCTAGTGCTGCTCAGAAACACCCCTCAGCCGGGTTCCAGAAGCCACAGAGGCTGCCGGAGGACAGCCACTGTCACCCCGTGTGCTGTGCCGGGCTTCAGAGTGTCAGAGTGGCCTGAGCCACAGAACACCGGGCACCCGGCGGCACGGAGTCCCCACGCTTAGCTGCTGCGGTTGCGGGGGGCGGGAATGAGAGGCTGGCGTGGGCGCCGACCCCGCCCCAGACCGTAGAGGGCGAGGCCTAGAGTTTCACCGCCGCTGACGACCAAGAGGCCTCGACCGCCTTGTCAGTTGCACAGATCCGGAGAAGGAGAGAAAGCCCGAGACCGGCCGAGGCCATGGCCGGCGGAGGGGGAAACAGGACTCCGCGGGGCGCGGAGTTTTGCCTGTGGCCTAGCGGGCGATGCTCTCCCGGGAGCTGGCGCCGGGGCGTGTTGCCTGCAAACCCACTGGGAGACCGGTCTTCACCTGCAACTTAGTTACATAGTTTCCCCCCCTCCCCCGGGGAGGGTCAAGGTGCAGAATCTTACATACATATTTTTAGTTTTGTCTTTGCTAGCTTGACATAAGACAATTTTGGGACCCAGTGTAGTCCCTCTCGGCTGTGGCACATGCAAATTAGGTAAGCATGTGTTCTGTGCCCAATGACTCAAAAAAAAAGTTGAATAAAACTGATGAAAGAAATTTGGGCGATGGCTCTATCTCACTAGAGATCTCTCTTGATCGCCATTGGTCCATTTCTTACCTTTTGGGGCAACTGCTTAACCAAGTACCAACGTAACTCAGCTGCTCTAGTATCCCACAGGTCGTACCTGGTCCACAGGGGATCGGTGCTGGGGAAGTAAGATTCAGTCTGGGTCCTCCAAACCTGCCCTAGTCCCCTCCCGCAGAGAACTGACTGGCAGGACGCGACTACTCTTCCTGAGCTTCTGCTGCCCCCTGCTGGGGCTGCTGCACCTTTACAATGGAAACATTGTATTCCCTTCAGGTGTACAATGTAATGATTCCGTATTTGTGTCTGTTGTGAAATGGCCACACTAAGTCCAGTTAACATACAATTTTTTTCCTTGTGATGAGAAGTTTTAAGATCCCCTCTGTATGGAAATTTCAAATACGCAAGGCAGGATTAAGCATAGTTGCCCTGCGGTTGATACGTAGTTAACAAAGCTGCTTGTTTTTAGAGGTGCTGACAGCTCACCCCTGCAGTAACCTGCTTTGGAATATCATGATGGGTTGGAGGCAACCTTACGGGTTTGAGAGCCTGGAGGTGTAGGAGCAGCTGGGCTCATCCTCTTAGAACGGGGTGTCCTCACTCAGGGACTCGGAGACCCTCTGAGAAAGGGGCTGTGGGGACATGAGGCCTGTAGGGGCACAATCGGTCATTTCCCTCCCAGCGGCGGCAACTCTGTGCGGGCCGCTGTTGGGACTGGACGTGGTCGGTGTGATGGAGCACATGTCCCGGGAGGGCTTGTGAAGTCACTTTTTTAGACCAGTTGTCACTTTTGCTGGACACGTCAGGCATGTTTAGTGAAAGGTCTCGTGCCGTGGCCTCCTGCCTGTGGCTGCGCCCTCACTGGGTCTCCCCGCCACCCTTCCAGCCCTCACCCCTTCCTCTCCTTTGCTGTGGGAAAGTCCAGCTCAAATACTGGTAAGTGGCCGCAGAAAATAATATATTTTTTTTTGTTTGAGTCCCGGCCTTTTGTTTGCTCTGTCAGCAAACGAATGGACACTTGACCTTCATCTTATTTGTGTGGTGTCTGTAGCACTGAGCAAAAACTAATCCATTTAGACAAAAATGTATTATCTAAATACATTTAGATTTCGATAATGAATGTATTTATTTATTTCACTGAGGGGAGGGAGTGGTTAACTAATTTTGAAAAGTGTATCACTTTGGGACCATATAAAAGCACTCCCATTGGATATTCAGCACTATTGTTCCCTCTTTCGGGGGAAGTTTCCTTCTGCCAACTCAAATGCTGGTAAGTGGCCAGCCCATCTCTATTTTCAGTCTCAGGGTGGGGGACACTTGAGTTACTAGTAGGAGTGAACAAAGACGCTTCTTGGAAGAGGCAAGAGGGCAAAGGTGAAACACTTAGAAGACACAGTATATTTGGTGGTGAGAAGGACAGGGACCGGCTTTATGAAGGGTTTGGAAATGTCCTGTGCGCTGACCACACGTTTACAGGATCTCTGACTTTTACGGTTTAAAGTCCCGCAGCGAACGCCGGAGCGGAGGCCGCTGGCGGAGCCGAGCCTGGTCAAGTCGCGCGGCTCCTGCACAGCAGATCCAAAGCCCAAGTCAGAGCGCTTCCCCTACAGCTGGCCACACCGAGTTCAGGCAGCGAGGAGCTGCCAGGGTGGGACAAGGCGGGGAGGGACAGCGTGACCGCCCCCGCCTTCTGTGCGCCAGGGTGCGAGTGGGGGGCGGGGCTCTGCAGCCCGGGCTTGGACTCGGGGGCGGCTGCGGGCCCGCGCGGTCCCCTGCTCCACTCATCTGACTACTGCCCAGCTTCTCCTTGCGTCAGAGAGGAACCGAGAGCCCAGCTCCCCTGTCACAGCCAGTTCCCGCCCGTGTGTCTCAGAACGTGATGACTTTGCAAATGTCGGGTCGAGGGTCAGGCAGGGCAGTCATTGAGTCAGTGGGCTGAGCTGTCCCTGCAGACCAGAGGTGCGTCAAGTCCCTCCTGTACCCTCTGGTCCCCGTGCTTGTGGAGCTGAGGCTACTCCCTCAGCATCTCGACAGTAAGCACCCTTCTAGGGAAGGAGGGCACATCTCCACAAGGACACGGGCGCTACACCAGTAACTGGACTCAGGGACTTGGTGGCAGCAGCGTGCGTGGTTGGGGCCGACTTCCCCCTCGTGGTCGCCAGCACCGGGTTCCCGGGCTGCCCAGGCCCAGCCGTTCCTGTCTGCTGCACAGCTTCCCGGCAGCGTCCCTCCCGCTCCTGGCTCGACCTCTGCTCTGTCCCCTCTGAGCTGCCTAGGGAGCAGGGGTTCAGCCTGGGATGTCTTTCTCCCGATAACAGCGTTTTTTGGTGACAGTGGGGGCTCTTGCGGTGTCGGGAGGAAGAGGATTTCCTGAGGCCCACACGGGAGGGCCGATGGTTTGGTGACGATGTGCAACAAAGGGGCTTCCCCTCCTGACTCTCCACCATCCCGTCTCTGTCTGTCTCACCGTGGAAAAAGGCCAGCCTTGTTGTTAGTATGGCCAGGACAAAGGCCCATGCCCAGAATTTCTGCTCCATAGTAAAGTCCAGTTCAGTCCTGTCCAGCATCCGGCCAGCTTACCATGTGTTTCCAGCTGCCACCCACGGCCGTGCTGCTGTATATAGCCCCCCCCAGCTTGCGTGTGAAGCCCCCGTGGCTGTGGAGAGAGCAGGCGAGTGCTCTGTGTGAGTGCGGGTCACAAGCAAGAGAGAGTGCCTCTTTGTTCCCCTGGGGTTACGACCAGGACCTGGGGTTGGGGACTGACCATGGGAGTGGTCCACTTCTCAAACTTTCAGTGGCTTTGATGGGCCCACCACCTAGTTAGACTGACTCCTGTGCCCCCTGAGAATCTGGTGCCAGAGGCAGGGGAGGGACGAGTGTTCACCCCATTTGGCCGAGCACAGTGAGCGCAATGGTCCCCCGAGTGTGTGCGGCCGGAGCGTCCTTGGGAAGTGAACACGGTCCCCCCCACCAGCTTCTCCAGCTCGGTGTCTAGTCTCAGTGTCCAGCTAGACACCAGTGGTGACAATAGGGTGACAGTGGATCCTCGTGAAAGCTCTGCACAGTGGCCACACTGCCTCCTGTTTCGCAGCAGAAGGAACTGGTACTTAGAGAAGCCACACAGGGTTCTGAAGGCACACGGACACGCGTCAGGAGGTGCCGGAGCCAGACGCCGCTCTGCCCTCCGACGGAGTTCTCCTCTGGCTTCAGACTGTGGCCCTCGAGACAAATCTGAGCTCACCGCTGTTCACAGGCACAGAAAAAAGGACAGGATTATGTCGTTATCGCTCATTTATGTCTTTTTTATTCGGAGGCCTCAAAGCGTGTTCCGTGTGCTTCTTCCTGAGTGTCCGGGAGCTTCACCCCCAAACATTTACCGATGACTCAGTGGGCATGGGCGGGTCTGGACAGCAGGCTGGGGATAGAAAGAGGAACTTGGGGTTGTGATGGGGAGGTGATGGGACGGGGAGGGGAAATTTCCCCACTTATTTCCCAGCACATGTTTCGAAAGATGAAAATGAACATGAAAATCACACATGTGACTCTGGCCGAAGGGTGGGAAGTCAGGGGGATGCTCAGGCATGTCACACAAAATGGGCGTCTTCATCACATGCAAGCTGCAACACACCCACGATCTTCTCGTAATTATGAGAAGTTTTCCCTTAATCCGGGCTTGTCGAGTTTGCGGTGTGCCAGCGATGAAATGGAAGCACGGGCAGTGTGTGTGTAACCCAAGGACCGAGGGTGCATATCTTCTCCTTGACAGGACCCATGCAGCCCAGCCCCTCTCTGAACATGGCATTTCCTTCCCTAGACCCAACCTGCTTTCCTTACAGGCTCCCACATTCGTTTCCCCCTCTTTCAAGAGGGTGCTGAAAACACAAGAGGTGACCCCCCCAAAACCCAGAATTACCTTCTGTAGGGCAGGCCCCTTGTCCTACAGGCTTCCCCCACCTGGTGAGTGTTCTGGGAACCCATCTGTGTCCGTGCACCAGCTGGCGTTGTGAGAGGCTGCGTTCCGCTTCAGTGAATTTTTTTTGAAGACTCTTTCAATGCCTTTGCCCATTTTGTGATGGGTGATTTACGAGCGCACCTGCCCACGGCACGCTGGGTGTTCAGCAGTTTTTGACCCAAAACGGCAGGACCCCGTGCCCCACCCTCCCTATTCACCTGATCTCGGCCCCAACCACTTCTGTTATTTCCCGGGATGAGGAAGGTCCTCGGAGGGAAACGTTCTGCCAAAGTGGAGACAGCAGAAGCATTAAAAGGTATGAGAATCCATGAGCTCGAAAATGTTTTTGAGCCGTGGAAAAAAAAGCCTCGGTAGGTGTGTTGCTTCAAATGCAGAGTACTTTCAAGGTGGCTGAAGTTTAGGCATGTAAGAACGAATACGCAATTTTTATAAATAAATTCCAGTTTTTTGGGGGTAGCCCCTCGCGTTCATCTCCTCGAAGGAGAAATGGTGCCACCTAGTGGCCAAGAGTACAAATGCAGACACTGGAAAAGACACTTGGGCCTCCAACGAAGGCATTTTTATGCGGCCGGTTTCCGACATTTATCCAGGCTCGGTGGGTGATCACTAGCAATTCAGGGACGTGCCAACTCCCATCCTTGAAGGAGCTTCCGGTCACTTGAGGGAGCTGAGGAAGGAAAGCTCACTTCCAACAGAAAACCCATGAAGCTGAGGGAATGCTTAGGATCCTTAATAAAATGTCCGAGACATGAACCCTTAGCAGTTTCCCTCCCTCCTTGTTCCAGGATATAAATATCTATCATTGCTAACGCTAAACCATTTTAATAATGCTGGTTGAAAGAAATAAAAACTACACAGAGAGAAGTCGTACAAATCCTGTCACAGGTCCCACATGCCAGCTCCCAGAAATAGCCACTGGACACTTTGGGAAATGTCTCTCAGTATTTTTTTATTTTGCCAAACAGGAAGCTCACTCACGCCTGGGGTTCAGGGCCTTCCCTGGGGGACAGTCACAGAGGCGTGCCCAACCTCATCACTGTCACTACCATACCTGCAGCCCCCAGGGGTCTGACCAGCACCCAGGGTCATCTCCAGAGCCGGTCAGGCCGGTCTTCCAGGAAACAGGCTTTCTGGAATGTGCAGAGCTGCAGCCGCTGGGCCTGCGGGGTTAACCCCTCGTTGCACGGAAGCCTTTTGTCTCCGTGACCTGGACGCTGACAGGCTGACATGCAGACGGCCCCAGGCTGCCTGCTGAGGCAGGATGGAAAGAAGCCAGGAAACTCCTGGGCAAGTGGAACGAGGGAAACTGAGACAAGGTCGTTAAGCAAAGTCGAGCAATTCACAGCCCGACAATAAATTGCACGATCTTATCTTCTCTGACCAGGACCCTCGGGAGCGGATTGTACCGCTCCTCCCCAGCCAGAGGGCGAGGGGCTTCAAGCGCCCCGGGCAGGGAGAGAGAACAGAGACCGGTTAGTGCCATTAGTGCCCGCCAGACCCTGGCACGGGGAAGTCAGGGGGATAACAAACAAACAAACCAACAAACTAGTTAGAGTCACACGAATCCAAGATAAAAGCGAAGCAGAGAACCTGGCCAGAGAACGATCCCAAACTCCCTGTACGCGCGTTTTGCTGCGCCAGCGTACTGAAGTACACACCTGGACAGCTGTTGAACAGTCTGTAAGGACCTTCCCTGAGGTCTCCCCTAGAAGTCCCGCTTTCAGAAAGCAGATAAGAACCCCCAAGACAAAGGGCTCTGTGTGGGCTCTCCCTTGAGCCTACCTGCACCCCCCTTTCCCAGGCATGGACTTTGCTCTCTCTCTCCTGACTCTAAAGGTTCCCACAAGACCTGCAGCCAGGGGGGCAGTGAGCAGGGCAGCTCCCCTGAGCCTGTCCCCAAGGGCCCTCCTTTTGCCTCAGGGGCGGCTTGTCTCCTGAGCCCACGAAGCCCGGCGTGGCTCACCCTGGCTGCTGTGATCTTCCCTCTCACCGTCCCCAGCTTTAATAAACGTGCTCTCAGAGTCACCTGGACCCCTGTCTTGCATTCTTTCCTGCAGGAAGTCGAGAACCCACGCACTGCAGACCATGCCGGGCAGACCTGCCTCTGTCCAGGTCCCTCCCCCGTGACAATCCCACAGGTCAGCTTCCACGTATACTCTCCAGTCTTTTCAGGCATCCCCCCGCCCCGCCCAAACTGGCTATTCTTCTCAAACCTCTGCCCTCCCTCCCAGCGTGTGAACTGGGTACTTCACCCAGGAAATAGAAGCCATCAGAAGAGAGCTCCTTCAATTTCTGCCACCTTGCACCTGCACCCCCAATTCATCCCCGGAGCCCCGTGTCTGTGGCTTCTCCCTCCGTCCTGGTTTCCCCTGTACTTTTTGAAAAGGTTCAAGTCTTCCTGTGGGGTGGGCGGTGGTGAGGGGGGAGAAGAAGAAACATCCCTTAAGTCCTGGTTTCCCTCCGGCTGTGGCCCCATCTTTCTTGAAAAGACACGGGATTAATACCTTAAAATATAGAACAGTAGAGCAACAAAAAAGGATGCACACACCAATAAAAAACCGGGCAAAAGGTGGAGGGGAAGGAATAGTAAGAGAGGAACTGCAAACAAATGGCTTCAGAAGCATTGGACGCAATGTTCTACTTTAAATGCATGAAACGGTGCTGCTGATTCCGTCGGCGGAACCAGCGTTTCAAAGTCGACTTCAGTTGCTGCTGAGGAAAGGGCGGGGGGCGGGTCCCAGCTCCAAATCCCGAGGAGTTTTGCTTTTGCGGAGGTTTCTTCTCCTCTCGAAGTTGGGATCCGCTCGGGGTCCGGCGGAACCAGCGCTCCCCCGGGGCCGCACTGCCGCACACGGCCGGGTCCTCCAAGGGCGCTGCTGCGCAGTGCGGACGGCGGGGCCGCTCTAGCCGCGGTAGCCGCCCCTCGATGGCAGGCGCGGCCGCAGGCCGGGGCGCCCCCACGTTAGCCGCGGCCGGGATGCTGCAGGTGCGGCCCGGGCTGTACCTGGGCGGGGCGGCGGCCGCGGCGGAGCCGGGCGGCCTCAGGGAGGCGGGCGTCGCGGCCGTGCTGACGGTGGACGCGGAGGAGCCCGACCTCCAGGCGCCGGACCTGCGGCAGCTCTTCGTGCCCGCGCTGGACGAGCCCGGGACCGACCTGCTGAGCCGCCTGGACCGCTGCGTGGCCTTCGTGCTCCAGGCGCGCGCCGAGGGCCGCGGGGTGCTCGTGCGCTGGTGAGCGGGCTCGCGGGGGGCCTCGGCCGTGCGGTGGGTTCGCTTGGCAGTTTTTTTGGGAGGTGGGGGAGGGGTGGGGGGTTCTCAGAGGACGAGGCCCCGGCAGGTGACGGTGACGCGGGCGGGGGCGCACCGGCGGCTCCCGCGCCGGCCGCGCAGTGTGTTCGGTGTGTCCCGGGCGCGGGGGCGGGTGCAGCGGAATCGGGAGAGAACGATTGCCGTGGACACATGGGGTCCCCGAGCCGTGCCCTGGGCGGCCGCGACGGCAGAAAGGCGGGAACGCCGTGACGGCTGTTTGGGGACCCTCAGCGACCCCTTCGGGCCGGGTTGCAGCGTAACATCCTCAGCTGGAACTCGCGGAGTCTGGACCTCGCGGGGGACCGGAGGGTAGCCCGAGCCCAGGTCTCCCGGGCCCTTCCCGCCCGCAGCACAGGAGATGTTCCGCAGCCACTATGAAATTTTAAAAATTACTGTAATTCTATTTGGATATCTGATACAGTCACATGGTTCACAATTCAAAAGGAGTAAGGCAATGAAGGAATAATTCTTCTGCACACGGGTAGTATTTCGGAGACAAAGGGTTTGAAGCAGACACGTGGACCTGAAATTTATCATTAGTAGGGTACTGCTGTTTGTTTTGTTTTTTTTAAGTGGTGCTATTTTCTATTTCATGGTAAGTCATGCCGGAGTCAGTCGAAGTGTGGCTGTAATGACTGCCTTTCTGATGAAGACTGAGCAGCTGTCCTTTGAAAAAGCCTACGAAAACCTCCAGACCATCCATCCCGCGGCTAAGTGAGCTTTTGGTTGGCGTAATTGTTCTGCTTTTGTGGTTTGTTTTTATTTATTTAAAGAAAACTTAACTCTGTTTGTCTTTACAGGATGAATGAGGGGTTTGAGTGGCAGCTGAAGTTATACCAGGCCATGGGGTGCGAAGTAGACACCTCCAGTGCAATTTATAAACAATACCGTTTACAAAAGATTACAGAGAAGTATCCAGGTTAGCAGTACTTGCTAGTGTGTATTGGGAGCTTTCTAGAAGCTGGTGCATTATCTCATTTTCCAGCAATCCCTTTTCCTGTCTGCACTGCGGTTTAGCAAGAAATACCTTGCTCGAGGTCACAGTGGATTGTGAGGGGTGGGCTGGGATTTGAGCGCAGGCAGCCAGTGCCCAGAACCTGGGGGCTCTGCGGGCTCATCCTGCTTTCTCAAAGCTGGAGGCCTGTTTTTTTTCAATTTTTAAAAAATTTCTGAGGTTAGCGTTTGTTGCCTCAACTTGACATTAACTGAATTTTGTCTGAAAATGCAGAGTTGATCTCAACCAATGGACACATTTTCATTGTCGTGTAGAACTGCAGAACTTACCTCAAGAAGTCTTTGCTGTCGACCCGACGACGGTTTCACAGGGACCGAAAGATGAGGTTCTCTATAAATGTAGGAAGTGCAGGTAAAATACTTTGTATTTTCCAGAGATTTTTACCTTGTCTTTGCAGCTGAAGAGTGCGGAAAATTTCAGTTTCTCAAATCTCTGTAGGAATGCTTTGCTTAGCTGAATGCTATAGATATTCAAATTTGAATCTGCTTTCAAGAACGTCAGTTCTCAGCAGTAAAAGCCATCAGGTGGCTTGTCGAGGCGATGGAAAATTACAGCAGCTCAGTCAGTGTCATTGTTTGCCCTTCAGGAAGTGCTGCACATTTCATCGACTTTCCTTTTTCTTTTTGTTTCGTTTTGTTTGGGGGTCGCAGACGGTCTTTATTTCGAAGTTCTAGCATTTTGGATCATAAGGAAGGAAGTGGGCCCATAGCCTTCGCCCACAAGAGACCAGCGCCAGCTCTCCTGCGCGCCTCAGGGAGCCCCGCCCCCTGCACCTCGCATTTCGTTGAGCCTGTGCAGTGGATGGAGCCCGCCCTGCTGGGAGTGATGGACGGACAGGTGAGGACTCGCCTTATTTTCTAGCTTCATCAAGTCACTTACATGTTGTTTCTTCTCGCATTTTAAACCACATTTTAACTAGAGTTTTGCTATAGATACACTAGAAGAAAATAGAATAAAATTGTTAAGCATTTTTGGATTGATCTGTTTTACTGGAGTGTCAGTTTGTTTTTCAAAGGCAGGAGTCTGAGGACTAACCTATAGACTGTTAATGTCAGCAAGGACTAGAACGCACCAACCCTAACATGGCTTCCTGCCCTTCGGCTGTGATGGCTTCAGTGTGAAATCTCCAAGGGCAGGCTGGCCTAAAGGCCAACACACGTGCCACATCCATGAAACCTCCTGTTTCACGTCTCACGCTTGGCCGTTCCTCCTCGAGCTCTAATTAGTTCCTCCGAGGACCTGCCAGGGTACGACGTGCTTCTTCACACAGCCGTTGCAGTAAGCTGCGGTTCCATCTTATCTCATTGATGAGGTCATGAACTTCTTGAGGGTACAGGCTATGTCTTGTTTTTCTATCCTATGTTGCCGGCGAGAATTGCTTTGTACAAAGGCAAATGAATGAAGTAATGCGTTCACTTGATTTCAGCTTCTGTGCCCCAAATGCAACGCCAAGTTGGGGTCTTTCAACTGGTGCGGCGAGCAGTGCTCCTGTGGCAGGTGGATAACGCCCGCCTTCCAGATCCACAAGAACCGGGTGGACGAGGTGACGGTGCTGCCCGCCCTGGGGCCGCTGACGAGAAGAGCGTGAACTGGTGACCCTTCCCAGCTGGAGAGGAGCCGGCCGGTCCACACGGGCTCCTGGCTTCTTGCCGCTCACACAGAGTGTGTGGTGTTCGGACCGTCAGCGTTCACTGGAAACGTGAGAAGGTGAAGTCACACGATGTGACTTGGACACTGTGGTTAAGTAGAATACTGCACGTGGAAGTCAGAACTTTTCCATCTCGTAAATTATGCTTCATGTGATATTAAAGTCTTCTATAATCCAGGTACTTTCTGTTTTGGTTATTTGTTTTTAGAGAGGGGGGAGGGAGAGAAACATCGATCGGTGCCTCTTGCCTGCGTCCCTCGTGGGGACCAGGACCGCACCCAGGCGTGTGCCCTGTCTGGGAGTCGAGCCGGCGAGCTTTCTCTCTGTGGCACGACGCCCAGCCCACTGAGCCACACCAGTCAGGGCCCAGATATTCTTGTATGTCGGGGAACGTAAAGCACATTTGTTGGGACGCAGTTGGACATTTATTTCTTTCTCTCTTTTAAGGGACAGGAAATCTCTGCGTGTCTGGATTTTTTTTGGAAATGTAGCTGGAACGGCCACGAGGGAAACACTCATTACAGTGGTGTCACTGTCACTTCAGGAAGCTCAGTTACCTAGTACTTCAGAAAAGTGTTTACGATGCCTAGTTAAGCCATCTGCTTAAATATACTGATGTTAGGTGTGTTTCTAGTGACAAGGAAAAGAAATGTGGAACAGCTACAGATCAGGGACGTTTTAAGTGTAGTAAGTTAGAGTACTAGAAGGTAACCTGTCCAGGTTACCCTGATTTCTGGAAATTGGAACTTTTTAACTCACTACAAATAGTTAGAACTGGACCAAATTAGATATTTGAACACTTCCATGAAATCAGAGTTAGGCAATAAAGAGAAACAGAGCCCATGTTCTTAAGACATTCTGCGTATTTACACACAAGAGTGTGTCTGTGTGAATACAGACACCAGAGCAGGCAGTGTTTTAGATGCAAACCGGAGCAGTGGGAATGACCCTGCCAAACGCTGCGTGTGTTTTTGATTGTGTGGGAGGTGGGCATCTCAACACACGGCCTGAAGCCTTCGGCAACTCTCGTCGAATAGATTTTTCGTAGGAGAAAGAATTTCTCCGTTTCTGCCCTAGTCCTCACACTACGCGTCATCATGTTGCGCTGCAGAAAGCCTTTGAAAACCAGCTGGGCAGAACCACGTGACGTGGCCGTCTCCGTAGGTGAAATGTGGTTGAGTTGCAGCGGTTTCATGTGGCGCGAGTTAACACCTGTCTGTCCCACGGCCCAGGGAAACTCACAGATTTTGTTTAAGTTTACGTTTGCCAGTTCAGGAAATGCAGGGCGGGGCGAAAGTGGGTCGATAGCTGTGCGTACGCGAGACGCAGGGGACTCTTGTATTATCATGATTTATCAGTTACTGTGTTATTTTCCACACAGACAGCTGCAAGCCTACTTTTCCGCACCCCGTGTTTGCTGAGCACCTGTGTGTGCACTGCCCTGGGTGACATTGCGAACAAACGGGAGGAGCCCCTTCCTTCTGGGAATTCATAGTCTAGCCAGGAGATACAGACAAAAGAACGCATTCTTTTGCAAGATATTTGTATTTGCCAGTGAGGCATGCGTTGGGGGAAACTTCCTGTGAATTTGGAAGTTTTGTGAGACACTAAAGAGAATTTTCAGATTTAAAGTCCTCTAATGGTTAACTTTCGGGGGGTAGATAGAAAGAAAATCCCCTGGCCTTTGCTCTAAAAACAAAAACAATTGGAACTCTTTCTTTTTTGATATTTAGGAAATCAGCTCAGAGCGTTTGGGTTCGCACGTTTGTCGGGAGCAGCAACATGACCCATTTCAGAGGCTCGGTGCAGGGAAATGGCACCGACGCAGAAGTCTGGCCATGGGCCCTGGTCATTCCGGCTCTTCCTGGAAGCGAGCAAGCTGTCCTTGGGAAAACCGAGGGTCTCTCCTTACAGGGTTGTTTCACTTGCATGAGCCTCAGTTCTTTCTTACGCAAAATGAAGATGCAACTGGTGTCCACATTCGAATGCCTAGCGAGCAGCATGGAACAGTTTTTCCTTAAAAACAGCTGCACTTTATTGAGCACTTACCATGTGCCAGTCACTGCCCTCCGTACGCACTTAATGAATGTCATCCAATTTCATCCTCACAACAACCCTTTGAAATCGGTCCTGTTATCCCCAGTTTACAGGTGAAATTGAAGCTCAGGAGTAAGCCACTTCCTCAAAGTTACATTGCTGGCAAATGGTTGAACCTACATCAGAATCAAGATTTGGCTTACTCCCAAATCTGTGCTTCTAACCTCTGTGTTCCGTGCTTGGGCTCACAGTTCAGGGTGATACATATCTTGAAGATGTCTTACTGAAAATGTGAAATCTAGTAAAACTGGTGAAATGCAATTTTTAAACTAGTTATAAATCCACTAGTTGGGCACCCCACCAATATTTGCAGGGTTCAGACTACTTTTATTTTCAATTTCTCATCCAGAAAAGAAGTCTTATTTAATGGTAAAACTTAAAATTTTCACTTGAAAGTTGGGAACAAGTAAAAAGATGCTTAGTATTGCCTGTAACTTCAATACTGTAGTAGTGGTCCTAGCCATTGCAATAAATAAGAAGAAAAAGTTGCAGACTTCAAAAGGAAAAAGCCTGACCAATAACTTAACTTCTCTAAAAGTGAGATAATTAGAAATTATGTGCCTCCTGATATGATACTGTGAAGTATTCTTGCAAATTTTAGAGAAAAGTAACAAAAGCAAAACCATCTAATCAAAGTTCTAGTTTAACTGGCTGTTTACAGGAACAAATTGCCATGAGGACACAGTCAGCAGAGCCACAGTGTGGAAAATTCTACAGGACAAGTGACAGGTTCTTGTCTTGTATGTTTAAAATTTTCTATGTTGAAAGTTAATTTTTAAAGAGGTCACAATGTTACGTAAATGAAATTTTATCATGTCAGTGTTTGCATACAAGGTACTCTACATAGAAAATCCTAGAAAATTTTCAGACAATATTAGAATCACATAATTCAGCAGGATTTTTGGATACAAATTTACTGTATAAAAATTAATAATTTATTATACCCTAGCAATAACCAAATTAGAAAAATGTGTAAAAACCCCTAAAATTATGAAAAGAATACTTAAAAAGTCTTAATGACCTCAGGAGTGGGAAGGATTTCTTTAGCGAGATAGAAATAGCAGGGATCATAAGCAAAAAAAAAAAAAAGATGGATAAATGTTGACTGCACAGAAATGAAAACCTACGGGACGAAAACCCTGTAAACAAAGACATGTGTCGGCCTAGAAGGGATTTGTACACAAACACCAGTTAAATGAACAGAGTGAGCTGTCTAAAGATATACAGGTCATAGACAAATTCAACAGCAAATTTTATCAAAGAGAAGGATGGAAAATTCTCAGAAGGGAAGTAATAAGCATGGAAAGGTACGTCGCAACTTTACTTGTTGGGAAATTGTAAATTGTAGACGCACCCTTCACAAGTCTGAGTAGGTCTAGTGTTGGTGGGAGTGTGGAGCACAGGGAACTCATCATGCCAGCCAGGATGCAAACTGGTTTAATTTGGCGAATGTTAATATTCCTACTCTGTGACCCAGCATGTATCTTAGACATGCCTGCATGTATGCACAAGGAGACGCATACAAAAACATGCTCTGTGTAACAGTAAAAAATTGAGCAATTCATATGTCCATCAGGAAAATGAAGGTATAAATTGTGACATAATTCAAGGAAATGCCATATAACAGTTTACACATGGATAGAGCATCCAAAAGAGATGTTGAAGGAGAAAAGTGATTTGGAAAATAGAGCATAGTACATTTATGTAAATCTTAAAACCCCCAAACAACACTAAATATATGTATCTATAAACATATTTCAACATATAAAATAAAAAAATAAAAAACTTAAATGATTCCCATAAAATTCATAATAGACGTTGCCTATGTGGATGGAAGGAAAAGCGGGGTTCAACTTCATAGTGTTTAGTGTTTAATTTCTTACATTATGAAAGCAAAAACAAAGTGTTAATATTTGTTCATCTTTGGTGATAGGTACACAAGTGTTCATTTCATAACCATCATCTCTGAATAAAAGATAAAATTTTTGACAGTTAAAACAGTACGGAAAACTGTACTTGAACAACAATAAAAAATAAAATAAGAAAAAATTAAAACTTGCCGGAGTTCAGTCACGGTGATTTAAAAAAAGACTGCGGTAAAAAAAAACAAAACGTAAGGTGTCTGGTGAATACAGAATAGAGAACTTTTGCTGGTTTGATTTTAGTTTTCATGACAAATTTTGAACTTGCAGTTGCATGAGAATAAAAATGTTATGAACGTCACCTTAATGAAAACCGGTCAGGTAACTGATGCGAACAGGAATCGCGGCCCAGCAGGGGGACCTGGGGCGGGTTCTCTGGGCGGGGCCCCAGCCTGTTTCCAGGTTGTGGACGACGCAATCCACGGCAACCGCCCCACCGGGCGCGCGGAGGGTTCTGGGAAGCGGTGTTGTTTTTTTTTTTTGGGCCGTGGGAAAGACTGCGCTGGGCGGTAAGGGTTACGTGTTCTTAAGGTAGGGTGTTTTAAACTCTGCCCGCTGAACACGCGTTAAAAACAAATCCTATTCAAGTGGCGTTCTCGAAACTGTTTTATAAAACTCAGTTGAATGTTAGGTCGGAGTTGATTTCTTTTTCTGCAGAAAACCGAGTTTCCGTCCAGAAAAGGTAAGGAATGCACCTCGTCGTGGAGGCGCGCTGGGAGTCCCCCTCCCCGTCCTGGGCGTGGGGACCGACCCCATTGCTAGTTTGCGCGCGTCCGTCCTCCTCGCGGCTGGGCCCGGGGCTCCGTGCGGGGCGCCTTTCTTTCCCCGCGACCCCGCGGAGGACTTGTACGTAGACCGCGAGTTCCTCGGAAACCCTGTACCCGACTCGCTCTCTGCCGCCAGGGCGGCCGGGAGATCCTATGGAGGGGGGAGTTTTCGGAGAACCAGCCAGCGTGTTCGCAGTGCGACATCACTTTTCCCTGTTTGTGCCTAATTTTTCAATCTCAGTGGGCATTCGGAATTATTTGACACTGGTTTCAGGTGTACCGCACGGCGGTCAATTGTGTAACTTACGAAGTGGTCGCCCGGTCCTTCGAGTACCCACCTGGCAGCGTACTTAGTTATTAGGGGAGGGAATTTACTTTTCTGTTTTAATGTTATCAATAGCTTCTGTTTCAGCGACGTACTGTTTACCACGTGTCTCATTTTCCCCCTCTGAACAGCGGGACAGAGAGTGCTGCCAGCTCGGAAGGGAGCGGTCGGAGTCGCCGCGATCGGGACGTCCCTGCTCCGGCTCGCACGGGATCGTCTCGCGTTGAGGCGGTTTGTCCGCGTTCGGCCACCGTCCCGCCCGCGTTGCGCAGCATTTTGTCCGCCGGTCGCCGCCGTCCCGGCGTTAGTCGCTGAGTTCCAGGAGCCGGAGCGCGTGTTTGGGGGCGCGGGCGGCGTTGCCCGCACCATGGAGTCGCCCTTCAGCCCGGGGCTCTCTCTGCGGCCGGATGAGGATTGGGGTGAGTGGGTTGCGAGGAAGGGCCGGGAGTCTGGGGCTTCTCCCTCCCCGTCCGCTGCGGTGACAGGTGGGGACGGTCTGCCGGAGCGAGGCCGCGCGTGGCTTCCGTCCGTGGTCGTGGGGGGCCGGCGGGCGGAGCCGGCCGCTGGTGGCCGGCTGCCGAGGGGAAGGACTGTCGGTGTCACTGGCCCCTGGGCGCGTACTAGGCGGTTCGTAGGGCGGGGCTTTTGTGGGGCGAGGACGGTGTCGTTCGAGGCTGCGTAGGGCTGGAGGGCTGTGGCGGAGCGTGGGATGGGTGACTGCCGGGGAGTGTGCGCGCGTGTCTGTACGTGTGCGTGTGCGCGCGTACCTGTGTGCTACACGTGTCCTTGCGCGCATGTCCGTGTGTATGTGTACCTGTGCTACCTTGTGTACTACATGTGTGTGCTTGCGCGTGCCTACACGTTCTCGCGCGCGTGTGCGCTCGTGTGTTTGCACGTCTATGCACGTGTCTGTGTCCGTGTGCTGTGCGCGTGCATGCACACGTGTGCGTGTTTGTACCTCACACCTGTGCACTCCGTGTATGTGTGCATGTCTGTACACGTGTGCCAGTGTGTGCGTGTGTGCGCGAGAATGAGTGTGCAGCAGATGCTCGTCTGGCAGCTTCCACTGTGGCTCTGGGCAGAGGTCGTTTGTCTTAGCAGAGAAGCAGAGACCTGCGCGCCTGGCCGTGGGCCGCTCACCTGGGTGGAAGTACAGGCCATGTAGCCTTCCCTGCTCCCCAGATAAAGCTCAGGGCTTCCTGGGTACACGTAGTTCGTTCTGAGAATTTGTCAGGTTTTGTGGCCGGGAGGGGTGAAGGGGTATGTGGTCATCGAGGAGGAACCAAATCTGCCTCGTGATCTAGAGACCTAATGCCAGTGCCAGTGCTTCTGTGGGAATCTGGGCTTGTGTAGGTCCCGGAGGGGCCACTGAGCCTCACCGTCTCCCCGCCCCCTCCCCAGCCCTTGGAGTTTGGGGGTAACCCAGACGGGCCTTCATCTTTCCCCTTGGGCCACCATTCCAGTAGCAAGAGCGTGGGCTCAGTTCCATTTATTGAGCTTAAGTCCTCACTTGGTTTTCCAAAGGCAGAACTTCTTTAAATCATGTGCTGTTAAGATTTGTTTCAACCCTTGGGTAGATTTTGTAGGAGTTGCAGGAAGACCTTGATTGTCTATTCCAAGAGCATTTCCTCAGGCCAGACAGCGGAGTAGGCGCGGGCGCCAGCTCGCAATGGTGTGAGGCGCCCTGCTGAACTCCTGCGCGCAGCATCGTGTTAGTCCTCCCAGCAGCCCAGTGAGGCTCTGTTGCTTCGCGGATAAGCAAACGGAGGCTGAGAGGGAAGGGGCGCTGGGTCGCACAGCCGGTGAGTGGCAGAAGCAGGACCTGGAGCGGGCTTGCGCGCCTCCGCGGCCTGCGCTGCGGTCACTGTGCTGGGCCGCTTCCGGAATCTGTTTCTGCAGGTCGGATTCTCACCCAGATCCCCGGTCACTTGGGTCGCCAGGGCTGCTTTCTCACCTAGGAAACTGCTGGCAGTCCAGGGCCCTCCTAAAGCCGCACGTGGGGACGCTTCCCGAGAGCACCGCGCCCTGTTTGTCTTCCGATCCCCAGGCTGCGCCTTCCTGACTGCCCCGAACCCTGACTCCTGGTCTTAATGTTCGTTACCGGCATTCGGGCCTTGGAGTCCGTGACTGCCCTCCCGGGCCGGGCCATTTCCCACGTGTTCCAGGCTTTCTCTTCAAAACCTTGACAACCTTTTCTTAGTGGAACGTTGCAATCCTGATTCCTTGGGTGCTAAGTAAGTCGGAGAGATTTCACAGGCTCTAGAGTGGACCACTTCTTTCTGCTAGCATCTCTCCGTAGACTGTGGATTGTTTTTCTGGGAGTACTTCATTGATTTGTTTTGTTTGTTAGAAGCCGAGCAGTTAAATTTAGAGTCTGCTTATGTAATTAGTACTGCTTGTGACTGTAACAACCGGGTGATTTAACTGAACTGATTAGCCCAGGACAGCTCGGGATGGGGGCCCCCCTCCCCTTGACTTGGGTGATGAAATGCAGAGCAGGATTTTGCAAACACTTTCTGCAAAGGTCCAGATAGGAAATATTTTCAGTCACGTGTTTCTGTTGCAATTCCTGGGCTCCACCATTATTACAACTTCATTGTGGACACTGGAAGTTGAATTTCACAGTTATTTTTAATGGTTAATGGACTTTATTTTTAGTGCAGTTTTAGATTTACAGAGCAACTGAGCAGATGGCACACTGAGTTCCATACTCAACCCCACGGGGACATCGTGCAGCAGTGCACTTGTGACAACTGACGAGCGGGCACTGACACACCCTCGTTAACTAGAGTCCACGGTGCACATGAAGGCGCACTCTGGGCGGACGTCCTGTCCTGTGGGCGCTGACAGGTGCATGGTGTCACGGGCCCACGGTTACAGTGTCAGAGAGGGCAGTCTCCCCGAGCCAGCACGCCCATGTTCCACCTGCCCGCCCGCCCTCCTAGGCAACCACTGATGGTTCGCCGCCTCCCTAGTGTTTGTGGTTTCTGGAGGGTCTTATAGTTGGGAGGGAGAGAGAGGAGGGGAGAGAAGAAGAGGGATGGAGAGAGGGGAGAGAGGGGGAGGGAGTGTGGGGGGAGGGAAAGGGAGGGGGAGATCTTTGTGGTGTAGAAGGCCACAGCCCTATGGGATGGGAGCCCCACCCTTATGACCTCAGTTGATCCAGGTGCCTCCTGCAGACCACCCCGCCTCTGGGAGCCATCGCACTGGGGGTTAGGACATCAGCATGTGAATTTTGGTGGGATGTGAAACACAGTTTGTCTGTCCAGTCACCTGTTGAAGGGCATCTCGGTTGCTTTCACATATTGACAGTTACATATAAAGCTGCTGTAAATATTTGCGTGCAGGTTTGTACTGGGATGTGAGTTTTCAGGCTATTAGAGTGAAGACCAGGGAGCAGCTGCTGGGTCGAGTGGTGAGTGTGCGTATGTTTAGCTTTGTAAGGGACTTGCCAGCTGTCTTCAAAGTGGCCGCACCAGTTTGCATGCTCACCGGCCAAGAATGAGCGTCCACATCCCGCCAGCACTGGGTGTGGTCAGTGTTTGGGGTTTTAGCCGGTCCGGTCAGTGCGTGGTCCCTCACGGCAGTTTTAATCTGCGTGAGGACGGAGGGCTGATGTCACAGGCGCGTGGGTCGTCCATGTGTCTTCCCTCTCCTCCTTCCTTCTCTGCCTCCTGCCCCCTTTCCTTTGTGCAGACACCGCCTGCTTTTCCTGCCACATGGGAGACACACGCACCCAGACCAGGAGCTCCCGTCTGCACTGTGGTTTCTGTTGAACCGCATTCTCCCCGGTAAAAGTCGTTTGCCTTCTCGCACCGACCAGGCCCGAGTCCTCTGTGTTCCCGAAAGCCCTGGCGCGCTGGCCGCTTTCGTTCTTGGACCCTTGTTAGTGCCTCTGAAAGCGGGATGAGCACCTTCTTTGTTCTTCCCGCTGCTTCTCTTTCACCCTGCCTGGAAGCATGCAGGAAGCATACAGGCCCCAGTTGCACGCTGTCCCAGGACGCTGTCCTCCACTGCTCCACGCCTCGGTCCTCTGCAGGTCGCCGGTCCCCCCTCCTCACTGTGTGAAGGATTTTAGCTCCTCACTCACGGTGACTTTCTCCAGCACTCCTCCTGTCACGCTTTCTGGGTGACTTCAGTGTTCTCCAGGACCCTTCACACACCCTCTGCACTGGACCTCCCGGACCTGTTCTGCACTGTGACCTTGCCCTCCGCCCTTGCCTTGACCAAGGACGTCAGCTCCGCCCCAGCCGCCCCTCTCTGGCTGCCCGCTCCTCTCACCAGCCGGCCCCCATCTAGCGTTCCACTTCCAAAGCACCTGCCCTGCTGCGGAGGTTCTGCCGGTTTTCAGCCCTTCACCCCCTGTGTCTCCGTCTCCCCACCCAGTTTGGCTCCCGTGGACAGTCACAGGAGCCGTCCCCTCCTGCTTCAGTCCTTGTCTCTCTCACCCGGCCGTCCTTTCTTGGACGAGCCATAACCTTAGTTAAATCCATCTGCCTACGCCGTGTCTGCCTCGGAGAGCAGAGTGTGGCTGGAAAAAGCAGTGAGCCCTGCAGGCTGGTCTCCCTCTCCGTCTGCCATGCTGACCCGAACCAGACCCTTCTGTGCTGCCGGCAGAGCACCTGCCCCGGTCCTCGCCCTCCCTCAGAGTTTCGGTGCCCCGCCCCCTCCCTTTGAAGCAGGAGAGCACCTTGCAGCGCCTGCCTCTGCGTGTGCCTGCTGTGTCCTGCGGCTGGGACGCCCGGCCCCCGCTCCCGCTGAAGCCAGCGCTGGCGCTGCGTGGGCCCGCGCCCCCCGCCTGTGCTCAGGGATGTTGCCGAGCGCTTTGGTCTCTGTCTCCACTCCTAGACCGCCTGTCTGCTCGCACAGGGGGCTGCTTCTCCCGTCAGAGTGGGGAACAGTAAAACCCCAGGCCCCTTCAGCTGTTACCTCCCCTCTCGCTGCCACTGCACTTCATTTCACCGCAGAGTCCTGTGTAAGAACGTCGTGTTCACTGCCTCTCGCTTCTCCCCCTCGTCTCTTGGACCCCCTGCGGTGAGGCTCCGCACCCGCACCCCACCCAGAGCTCTTGCTGATGTCGCCAGGGACTCCAGTGGCCGTTTCCCTTCTTACGAGGAGTTGGGGAGAGGATGGGTAAATGGCTAGGGTGAGGTCAGGCGGGAGAGCTTGCCGAGCGAGCGAGCGAGCTGAGGTCACTCGCTTCCACAGCTGGCCGCTGCTGCGGAAGTCTAAGTGTCAGCAGCGTGGGCCGGCGTGGCTTTGGGGGACGCTCATGTGACTCCTGGGATCCTCCACACAGACGTGCAGGTGTTTCTGGACCCCTGCCGGTTTCTTAGGTGCTCACAAACCACGGAAAGTTAAAAGGCCTGAGGAGCGATCACCCGCATTCCCTTCGTCCAGATTCACCGGCTGCCCCGTCCCGCCACACTCGCTCCTCCTGTGGCCCACAGCCCCTCCTCTCACTGCCCCACAGTGGGCGGCAGACGCACGGGCTCCCGACCGCCCCCAGGGCTAGCCTCCGAACGGGAAATAGAGGTGCGGTTCAGAAGGCCTGGGCTCCTGCCTGTGCTGCTGCTCGGAGCCCGTCCTCGCCGTCGGCACGATGACGTGCTTCTTTCCCCGGAGAAAACCCCGGTTCCCACTGACACCCTGGGGCTGTGGGGCTCGCTCTAGCCGCGCTGCTGCGGACGGACTGATGGACAGGCATGGGCCACTGGAGAGGTCCAGGCGGCTCACAGCGGCAGCAGCAGCAGAGGTGATGAGCTGGCGGGTTATGGATCTGCGCGCGCACGCGCGCGCACACTCACACACACACACACACTTTAATTTACATTTTGAGTTTTGAAATAGTTTCAGACCTACAGAAAAGTTGTAGGAACAGGACAAAGAGCTAATGTGTGCCCTTCACACAGATTCCCTGTTAAATTTTACTGCATTTGCCCCGTTTCTCTCTCGAGATGTGTTGACCCGTCACTTCTCAATACCGCAGGTTATGCCCTGTCTCCCCAGACAAGGTGCCCCGCGTTCTTGCCGCACGCCCCTCCCAGTCAGGACTCGGGCGCTGCCCCGGCGCTGCCCGGTCCACAGCCACCACGCACACCTTGCCCTTTCCGTTCCCGGCCAGGACGCTCCCTGCAAACACGTGTTGCGCTCACTCGTCCGGGACGGCTCCGAGGTCATGTCTCTTGTGGCCTTGACTGTCCTGAAGAGTGCGGGGCCCCTGGACCTGGGCTCCTCGTGACCAGAGGCAGGCGTGCACCGTGGCGGAGCGCTAGGACGTGACGCTGTCTCATCTCAGTGCCTCACGGGACATCCGAGCACACGCCCTCGACCTGTCCCGAGGCGACGGCCACCTTGATCGTGCGGTTGCGTTGGTGCCTTCCCGATCTCTCCACTGTGAGGTCACGATTTGGGAGCGCGTCCGCCATGATGTCAACGTCCTGTTCCCCGTGGGACCTGCACCCAGCAGCCCGGGGCTCCGCTGGCACCTGCGGCCTCCTGGGCTGCCCCTGCGGTGCCACATGGGGCATTTGTGTGCCCCGTCTCCGTTTGTGACCGACACCGCACCGTGGGGAGAGCCTGCCCGTGTGCGCGTGTGCTTTTCACGTGGGCCTGGCTCCGCTGGAGTCAGTGGGTTGTGACCTGGCCTCTCGTATTTCGGTGCTGATTTTCCCGGATTTGACCATTCATACTGCTCTTCTATTCTTTTGACATGTTCCCATCATTCTCTGAGAATTTCCTTGTTTTCTGTCACGAGATGTACCGGTCTCATCTTGTACTCTGTCTGCTTCAGCCCTGGAGCAGCCCTCCGGCCAAGGAGCCGGTCAGCAGACTTCCCCTGGGGGAGGCGGGTGCGCAGTCCCCGGGTCTGAGCGCCGTGCGGTCGCTGCTGTTAGGCCCTGTCGTGGAAGGTGATCCCCCCTCCCCCGAGAGCTGAGAGGAGTGTCCACCTTTGCCACCCGCACCCTCGCTTGCTCGTGGATTGTTTGGCTGCGGTCGGTGCAATGTTTCCGTCGCTGGTCGGGTTGGTAATGCACGGGCGGCGTCGCTCCTGCGCATGCGCAGCGAGGAGGTCGCGGCGCAGTCTCGGTGCCTTGGCGCCCGGACTGCAGGCGGTAGACCTGGGTTCAGAACGCGTCAGGAAAACGCACTTTACAGGTCGAGCAGCATCCTGACTTTTCTCTACGGAAAGTTTCAACGTAGTTTATTGAAGATTATTTTCCGTGTCCGTATATTTCTTGGTTTATAATGAAATCTTATGGGGACATTGGGATATCGTTAGATTTGGTGAAATATCCTGAATGGTTTAGATGTGTGAGTCCTTTATTGCTAAGATAGAAAATGCGTTGTCCTGTAACTTCCGGCGCGGATGGCAGATGCATGGAGTGCGTGCGGCCCTGGTCCTCTCCTGCCCTCGCTGCTGACCAGCCCCTCAGTCTTGGTGCTGAGCCCAGAGGCGGTCTCAGAACCGGGGGGCGGGAAGGGGTTCGGGGAGGAAAACCACGTGGACAGCGGCACAGTAGGACCCAGCTTCGTATCAGTTGTCAGTCACACCGCTGCAGCTGATCGTCAGTGCTGATAGCACTCTCAGTCATGGGATGGCAGCTGAGGGACCCTGGGAAGCTGCCCTCGGACGCGGTGCTGGTTCTCGTGTCCGAGCACCACGTGACAGCTCATCTCTGTGCTTCCCTTCCCTCCCCAGACTCTGCGCTGTTTGCCGAGCTTGGCCGCCTCGCGGACGTGGACTTGGACGCAGCCGACGGGATCTACGTGAGTGAGGGAAGGGTGAGTGCTCATGGGAGGGGAGGTGCTGACTTGTGCGATGGCTCGTTTTCGCCCTGCTTTGTGCAAGGAGGTTTCGGGATCACAGGGTCAGGCTAGTCATCCAGGCTTAAAGGGCTGTGGGCGGGAAAGCGGGGAGCCGTCTGGCAGCCCGTGGACTCAGGGCCGTGGACGCGGCGGTGGCCCTGGTGCGCGAAGACGTGCTGTCTACCTCCCCCTTGGGCCCGGCTGCTTGCCTGCCTCCTCTTGCCTGGTTTTCAGGGTGCCTTTGCTGGGTGCCAGGAATGGTGACGTGAAGGGGCTCGTGTGCGTCACAGACTCATCGCGCAGAACTCCCCGCGTTTTTAAAACTTGGGTGTCCCAGTGGGGAATGCTCTGAGACCCAGGTATGTCCTTACTTCTTGCCTTTGCGTGGCTAGACGCCTGTGTAAACGCTTTTGTAGTTCTCTGAGTCCTCAAAGACGCCTTGGGTTTTCCTCTTTCTCCTTCCTGGATCTGCGCCTGAGTGCGAGTGCTCAGTGCTCTGGCCAGAGGGCTGTTCCGTTCCTGCTTTTGCTCGGACGAGGCGCTGCTCTGTGAGAGAGTCACCCCCGTGGCCCGGGGTTTTGTGTGCATGCCAGTTGGGTTGGATGTTTATCACTTGTGATTTAAGCCCTCATGGGGCTGAGTACAAGAACATGCCTCGGTTGCTGGGTGGGTTTCTGAGACACGTCTCAAAGAGCAGTTGAGCGGTGGTTTTACTACGAGTGGACACAGAACAGTGAAAACACACGGCGTACTTTATAACCTGTGCGTGGGTTAGTGGTTCTTACTGCCTTTCTGAGAGGCTCAGCATGTGGTCTGCTGATTTAATGGACTTTTACTGCGGGCCGGTTCCTCAGCAGCTGATGCTCTTTCACAGCCTCTGGGGCCCGAAGCATCAGCGAACGGTGTGGTCCACCGGAAAGATCCAGGGAGACGTGGTCCTGGTTTCACAGTCAGCCCTCTCAGCTCACACACGCCGCTCAGCCTTCCGGTGCCCCAGCTGGTCCGGTCTGGAATGGAGGGTGGGAGCGGACGCTTCTGAGGGCCGTCCCGCTGCCGGCCGTGCCCCCCTCTTCCCCGCGGCGGCGGCTGTCGGTCCTGTGTGTGCACCTTCCGCCCGGAAGGGGTCCTCGGGCTGGGAAGGGTGTTCGTGTCTTTGGCTGAGACCGAGGGGCAGCGTCCCGAGCAGGGCCGATGGCGTGGCGGGAGACGGGGAGGGTGTTCTGGCTGCGGAAAGGACCGGGCCGCCTGGTTTCCTGATGTGTGGGTTCAGATAAGAGAAGAAACAAAGGAGGCTGATTTAAAAGTGGTTCTTCCACAATCTAAGTAGCTTTTTCTTTTTTAAATGTGCTCTTACACGTTTTCTTTGTATAACTTGTGCTGTGTTTGCTCAGTTAAAGGCAATATGATGAAACAGTTTGCCCTCTCCCCTGTTACTTCTCAGCAGAAATAAACCACACGGCAGACGTTCTGAGATAACGTTGTTCAGAGCTCACTGCCAGGCAGTTGGTACTCGTTGCTACACCAGGCCCTACTCTGTGCTGGAGGCCGACTTTCTCTGCTGCGACGGTCGCAGTCCGGCAGTGTCGGCCGCCGTGCGGCTTTGCTCTGCTGTTTCTCCGCTGCGTGTGCTCTGTTCCTGACGCCCGCCGCACACGCCTCGAGTAGCGCTCTCTCCCCCAATCCGCCGCTCACCCAGGGCTCGGACGTCCGGGCGCAGTTCTCCACATGTTCACGTGTGTGGCAGGAGGTCGGCCAGCGTGCCCAGTGTGCGAGTCGTGTGGGGAAAAGTGTCGTCTCAGTGAAAAGAGACTGAGAGTCCCTTGGAGAGGTCTGTTGACCCCGGTTGAAAAACTTAAGTTTTATCTGCCTGGATTAAAAAAATTTAGAAATTACATTTTAGAAGTTTGAAAGTGCAGACAGCACAGAAAAGCAGCAAGTGGCCCACCCTCCTGTGGGTGTGCCCTTCCCGCACAGCCGTGTCCCGTGGGAGAATTTGAGGGTCCCGGTGAAGCCCCCGTGATTCTTGCCGGGCTCTCTCCTGCATCTGTGCCCTCCCACTGTCTGTGGGGGAGCTGCTGTGAGCGGGCGCTGGCTCCGAGTCCCTTTCCTTCGTGGCAGTGGGAGAGCTTACTTCTGTTTGCCGGGTCTCCCTGACGCAGGCCCTCTTGTCTCTGTGACTCTTGTGCTGGCCTGTCCCCCTGAAGAGAGTCGGGCCGGTGGGCTCCCGGAGGTTGTTGCCGCTGTGCCAGGTAACTGCGTTGGCCTCTCTCTGGGCTCCCTGAGGTGAGTCGGCTTCAGGTGAGCCGGCATCTTAGGAAATTGTCCATGCTAAGTTGGGTGACGGCGGTTGTATTGTCAATGGCAAATTGCATCTGATAGTCTGATGTCTAGGGGCATATATTTTATTCTTCTAATGTTCTTTTGCTGATTTGACACCTACAGGCAAGCAATTTTGATAGCCTTGATTTTGATTTGGATTTGATGCCGTGGGAGACAGGCATGTGGGATATCAACAACCAGCTCTGCACAGGTAAGGGTCTGTTGTCATCGGGAAAACTTCAGGAGGGTCCATAGTTTGTAGTTTGGCCATAGCCACGGGAGGTGGGGCTGTCGGGCTGCCCTGATGCGTGGAAACTCCGGGGACTGTATATCCTACTTCTGGTGTGGCGGTGCACACGTAATGTTCTTGTCCGGGCAAGATACGACTTGCATACTTGTTTCGGTCACATACGTGAGTAAAGCATTCATGTCAGATAGGCTGGTTTTCACTTACGTGTAATATCTCTGTAAGACAGCACCCTGAGAACCAGACAGACCTAGGGAATCAGGGAGAGAACTTGGGGTTACCCGAACCTTGGAACTCAGGGCCGGGCCGGGCCTGTGGATGGTGCCCTGAGGGGCATCCCCTGCTGGGGAGGGGCGAGCCTGCACAGACAGAAGCTGCCCTCTGAGGGAGCTGTCACTCCCCTGAGGCTGATGCAGGATGGAAACCCTCCTCCCCTTCTCCCACCAGTTGGCGCCCCTCCCCGGTCCCTGCGGACGGCCCCCAGCAGTGGCCAGCGGGGCCTGTGCGTGACTGGCATCTCAGCCCGCAGGCGGTGGGTGAACAGCGGGCCCCCTCCCCTCACTTCCTCGGCCCCCGATTGCGTGTGTTTGTGTGTCTGGCTCACTGCCTCTCTTCCCTCGGGGCACTTGGGCTGCACAAGGCCAGTGTTCTGGTCACTACTGTTGTGTCATGAGCTTAGTGGCTTGGAACACCCTCTGTGTTATTGTGCTCCTGGAGTCCGTGGGTCGGGGATAGGACAGGGCGCACCATGAGTGGCGGTGTCTCCCTGCCCGGGACGCGCTGACCCGACTGGGAAGGCCTGCAGCCCCGGGGCCAGAGTTCTCCTGAGGTTTCCGGCTCGCCTGCCGGCCGCCTGGCCTGGATGTCGTGCGGACACGGGGACTGCCCCCGAGATGCCTGTGCGGGGTCTTTCTCTGTGGCTCGGCTTCCTCCCAGCGTGGTGTCTGGCGGCAGTCCGACGTCAGAGGCTCACGTGGGGTGTGCGGCGCAGACGAGAGTTCCCACAGCACTCCTGAGCAGGGGTCCCGCACCCCGAGATTCTGATGCGGGCGGGGCGGCAGGTCCCCTGCTAGATCCTCAGGGATCACCAGGACGTCTGCAGCTGTGTTGGGGAGACACAGACTGGCTCCCCCTTATCAGTTCTACACCCTGGAGGCTGCCTGGGTGTCTGCTGCTCAATAAATTATTATAAATACACCAGCAGTTCTAAAGACATGATATTTTTGTGAGTTTTAACTATATCGTCAAAAACACTTTCCAAAACAATTCTTTCCTGCCATATTTTTCAAAATTACTTTTTGGCAGCCTATCATTTGTGCATGTGGTGTGATATTCCGAGGGCACAAGTCTGTGCGGTAGGACAGCGCCTCCCCTGCCCTCGGCCGGCACGTCCTGCGCCCAGCCGCGGTGGTGGGAGTTCTCCCGTGCTTTCCGCAGAATCAGGGCCGGAGCGAGCGGCCTGCACCTGTGCGCGGTGTGTGTGCCGCGGCCTCCCCGTCGGCCCCGGACGGCGGACGGGCGCCCCGGGGTCCCAGGCCTCCGCTCCCGCCCGTCCTGCGGTGCGAACTTGGGCTCCGTGTGTTGCAGTCTCACCTGTCAAGGTGGAGCCCCAGCCCCTCTCGCCGGCCTCCTGCAGCTGCTCGCTGTCGTCTCCACAGTCCGTGGACTCGGCCTCGCCCATCCAGCACGTCCCTGTGAGTAGCAGCCTCTGGGTGGGCGGCTGTGCCGGGAGGCAGAGGGCATTCGGGGTCCCGCCGCGGGACTCGGAGTCTCCCCATCCGTCGCTGTCCATGCTCCCCCGCTTCCCTTGCACCTTCTCGGAGGAGGGGAGGACGAGGCCCTGGCGAGAGGGTTGGGTCCTGAGCCTCAGCAGCGAACCCAGGGCGGTCTAGATCGGTCAGCAGCGCACACCCGCCTCTCGAAGGGCCGGGGTGTCGCCGAGCTCCCCGAGCCCCTTAGAAGTGATGGGGCTCAGATCGGGGGAGCTGGAGGCCAGGAAAGGGCTGTGCGGGAGGAGGGAGGCTCGCACGCGGGGCATCTTGTCGCTCGGGAAACCCCGAGGCCTCCTGGGCCCCGGGTCTCCAGGAGTCGCCGTCCCAGCTGCTGGCGTTGCCGCTGCCCCTGCCCGGGTCGGTGGCGCAGTCGCGGCCCACGGCTGCCCCCGCGGCCCACGGCTTCCTCTGCAGAGAAACCTTCAGTCCTGATTTGGTTGGTTGTCGGTCCTCCGCTGGAACCCCCAGTGCCTCCCCGCCGCCCCCCGCCAGGGGGCGGAGTCGCGCTCACCACTCTCCCTCCTCCCGCCGCTGCCGCGCGGCTCCTTCCGCCGCCCCAGGCGCTGGCGCTCTGCGCCCCGGGTCTTCCCCGCGGCCCGCAGCTCGGTTCTGGCTCCGGGTCCCTGCCCGGAGGCTCGCCCTTCGGAGCGCCGACCCTGCAGCATCTGTCCGCCTCCCCGCAGCGTGGCGGCGGCCTTTCTTGGCCTCCCTTTTTAAACGCATTTTATTACAAGGCAGGGCTGTTAGTCCTTAGCTTTGTGCAGTAAGGTGCAGGCGTTTTTTTCTCCAGTGTGTCGTTTGTCTTTAAGCTTTATTTCTGCCCCTTTTTTTCTTCAGGCATACTTTTCTTTTAAAACAGCCAAATTATTGGTCTTTTATTGTTTTTTTTTCACTCATAGGAGAGTTTTTCACCACTCAGAGGTTACAATGTTTTTATCTTTGTTTTCTTGCTTGTATTAATTTTTAAAAATTTGGAACAATCTCAAACTTATAGAAATGTTACAGGTACATTATAAAGAACATTCCCCCCGGGTCCATTTGGGAGTAAGATGCCACCTGGTGCCCTGCCTCCCCCAGTACCTGTGTCTGTTTCCGACCAGCAAGGACACGTCTTAGGCGGCCACCCTGTCACCGTCAACATCGGGAAGAACGCGCGGGCCCACGCTCACCCACCCCTCAGCTCCCCTCCTCGTGCCCAGACGTCGGCCACCGAAGTCCTCGACCTGTGCTTGTCCCTCGGCCCTCTTCACGAGAAGCCGCTCATCCTCCCCGACTCTGAGACCCGGTCACCTGGTTGAGCAGAGACTGGCGAGCGTGCAGACAGCCCCCCGGGGGGCTTGCCCGTGTGTCAGGGTTGGAGTCGGGCGTGCTGGGCAGGCGCAGCACGGGAGGGGCGCCCGCCTCCGTCCTTGGCTTTGCACAGGTGGCGCTCGCTCCTGGCTGTGCCGTGGCTGAAGGCGCCCCTGCGCCCCCCGGATGGCAGCTGTCTGCCAGCCCCTTCTGCTGTGAAGTCACTCGCGCTCCCTTTGCCATAAGTAAAAAAAAATAAAGCAGGTGCTTTAAAACGATGTAAAAATATCCTCTTTCTCATCAGGTTTTCTGTGTTTATACTCACGCTTCCCTACTTTGTAACAACGGTA
Source organism: Trachops cirrhosus (assembly GCA_028533065.1). Classification (NCBI taxonomy): domain Eukaryota; kingdom Metazoa; phylum Chordata; class Mammalia; order Chiroptera; family Phyllostomidae; genus Trachops; species Trachops cirrhosus. Next base: position 44,842,787 of record CM052551.1, on the reverse strand, counting down.
ATCCATCACTCTCATTACTCTGTATCCCTTAACTTTGCTTACGCTCTGCTTTTTATTACAAAGTATCTTCAGTATTGCAGTCTTGGTCTGCCCTTCTCTCCCGTGGCTTCTGGGCTGCTTTGACTCGGCCCGTCACGCCGAGTGTGAGCGAGTGTGAGCGCTCGCTGTCCCTCCCAGCGCCCTTCAGCGGCCCCACAGACTGAAGGCGCCCGTTCCGCCGTGACACAGACGGCCGCTTCCTCCCAGGGCAGAAACGCCCGGCGTGCCAGGGCGGTTTCTTCGTCCCGTGGGAACGGGACAGGGCCCCTGCGCAGTAAAGGTCTTCTGGGAGTGCGCGCACTGTCCTTCCAGGCCTCTGCACTGTGAGCTCACCCGTCAGAGAGGGGAGAGCAGCCCGCTCCTTCCCGTGCTCGCCCGTCTCTCAGACGTGGGCGAGGGGCCGAGCCAGCAGGCGGGAGCGCGCAGAGCAGCGGGGTCACTCGCTCAGAGGGTCTTGTAGGGCTGAGCAGGCCTTTGTGGGGAGAGGTTTCTGGCGTCTTAACCGCGGCCTCGTAAAGTACTGGTCGTTTGTAGGGCCAGGAACCAAGTAAAACACACAGTTTGTTGGGAGGAAGTGCAGAAACATCTGACTGACGCTTTGAGTTGTTCTTTCCTGTTGCCCAGTAGTGTTGATCTGTCCGCAGTGTCTCGGCACTCAGCGCGTAGAGTTTCTGACACATCACACCTTTGCCGTGGGCCTGTCGTGGGGCGTCTCGCTGTTTCTCTCTGGATCTGGCCACTCTTTCTGAACGGCTTTCTGCTCGGGGACGGTGCATGAACCCGTGTTTGGTTTCGCTGCAGGAGGAGCTGGATTTGTCTTCCACCTCCCAGCTGTCTCCCCTTTCCCTCTACGGCGAGAGTTCCAGCAGCCCCTGCTCGGCCGAGTCTCTGAAGGAGGACAAGCCCATCCCCAGCCCCAGGAGCAAGACCGGTACCGTCCCCTCTCCCGACAGTGTCGCTTCTGTCCCAGCCCAGGCGCGGGTTCCGTGTCTCAGGCGCAGAAGTGGGGGTCCATGAGGTGGCTGGGCCTGTCTGCCTCACACAGAGTACTGGTGTGGGAAGGGCGGGGAGGGCGGGGAGGGCGTCCCCTTTCTGCCCTCTCTGTCTTCAAAGGTGACAGGGCTGCAGGGGACTGAGGCCTCTCCCCCATGAGTGGAGGGTCCTGTCTGTGAGGGCCGAGGGGTGGTGGCCTCTGTCAGCTCCTGACACCGGGCTGGAGGCTGGGCTGTGCTGCTTTCCAGGGCCCGCGCCCTCCCCACGCCCCTCCCCAGGGCTGCGGCTAAGCCCAAGAGGAAGGCCTGGACCTACAGGGTGTGGTCGAGTCCGGGGACTCCGAGTACTGCATGGGAACGACCCACGTGCTCACACTGTCTTGCAGATTTGAAAGTTGCCAGGGGAGATTTTAAAAGTTCTCATGGCAAGAAAAACAGCTTTGTAACTGTATGTGATGGGTGTTAACCAGACTCACCGCGATGGTCGTTTGGTGGTGCAGTGTTGAGTCGTTACGTCCCAAAGCCGGCAGAACAGCAGTGTCAGTGACACCTCAGCGAAAACACGGAGGGCTGCTCCTCAGCCCGCGGAGGCCTGCAGCGACCGCACTTGAGCTTGGCCGGAGGCGGCCACTCAGAGCCCAAGGCAGCCTCGGGATGACTCGCTTCGGCGGTCCGAGTGCGGAGAAAGGCGTGACTGGGGTCTGTTCCCTGTGATTGCTCCTTGTCTTCACGTTGACTTGTGTTTGGTTTTTCTCTAGAAAACGGACTGACTCCAAAGAAAAAGCTTCAGACAAATTCAAAGCCTTCGATTCAGCCCAAGCCTTTACTGCTCCCGGCAGCACCCAAGCCTCAGATAAACCCCAGTGTTGCCGCGAAAGCCATCATCATCCAGGCCCTGCCCACACTGATTCCGGTGGCAAAGCAGCAGCCGGCGATCAGCATCCACCCCGCACCCACCAAAGGTACCGCGTGCGGCGTGGACCGCGTGTGCTTGCCTGGTGCCGCCGCGGCTGGTGCCGCAAGACGTGCTCTCGTTCATGCGGCGCTGTCCGCGGCCGGGCCGCGTGCTCTCGGTGCTGGGTCTCGGACCTGCTCTCGGTCTGGGACGTGGCAGATGACTGGTGCCTGGCCCCGGTCCCAGCAGGGCAGAGCTCTCGGATCGGGCACGCCGACCCACCCGTGTCCTTACCGGGTCAGTTACGACAGGCGTGTGGTCTGTACGACCTCTCGTAAGGAAGCAGCAGCCCAGGGGAGCTTCCTTGGTGACGTTTTTTTTCCTGAGGCTTTTGTGTCTATGAACTGTGTTCATAGGGAGAGGTCGGTGTTTAAACGACGTGGTCCGTTTCAGGCCCCGCAGGTGTGTTTGGCCGTAGAACCAGGCTCTCACTCTGAGGCCCGAACGTGGCCTGGAGCAGCTTTGGGCCCCAAAGCCCGTTCTCATCTCGCTCTGACCGTGTGTGTTTCTGCGTGCCGTCCACCAGGGGGCCGTGCGGACTCGATTCTTCGGGGATCAGGTGGAGGCCTGGCACTGTCCAGACCAGGGTCACTGGCACAGGCTGCCGTTCTGGCAGGTGCTCGTCACTGCTCTCGTGCTGGCGCATGTACCCCGAGTCCAGGAACCTCCTTGGGTGGAGCGGCCGGGGCCCGGGCCCAGGAAGACGAGGTGTCGCCGGGGTACAGGCTGCCCCTAAACACAGTGTGGCGTTCGCTTTCAGGGCTGTCTGTCCAGCTCTGGGGTGTCAGCTCGTTTGTCTGGACCGTGGTTGCGATGAGGGCAAGGCCGTGGGCGTGGGTCCGGTCGCTCTGGGGTGTCCCGGGTCGTAGACAGCTTGGCGTCGAGCACGGGAGGCCGGGGAGGCCGGAGGGACGCAGACTTGCCCTGGATGCCCGCCCTCCCGCTGCGGCCTTGCGCTGGGCCTTTCTTGCCGGTGGAGCAGGTGTTCTTGGGTCCTGAGTGGCGGTCAGGTGTTGGTGAGCTTCTCAGTGTGAAACTCGAGACTTGGCGCATGTCCACATGTGGGCTTTTAGGGATGGTCTCCAGCCCCGTCGTCAGGGTCTCAGAAGGACCCGTGTCTCCCAAAGGCGGAGAATTTAAACTTGCGAAGGACCCCATTGTAGTTTCCACAAGCTATTAAAACAGGTGTGCAAAGTGAAAGCTTAACGTCGACTCGGCTGGTGTGTAAAGCGAGGGTGTGCGGAGGGCTGGCTCTCAGCAGCCCGCCGGCCGCGGGAGCGTTGGGGGGCTGCCTGCGGGGAGGAGGCACGCCTCCCTTTCTGGGCAGCGCTCCGGCCTGGGACCGGCGTCAGCCACGCAGGCGGGAGTGCTTTCCCGGCGTCTGCAGGGTGAGTGTTGGCTCTCACAGGGCCTTCTTCGGAGCGGGGCTTCTCCTGACGGACAGAGGGAAGGGCGCGTCTCCCGTTCACGTGTTTACACGGGGGTGGGGGGAGGAGGAGGGGGACGCAGCGGGGCACTTTGCCGTCCCCGACGTGAGCGTCCCCAGTGAGCGCTTCCCACTGGGGACAGGAGGTCGTTCTCGGAGGAGGCGGCTGGAGGTCTCCGGCCCGTCCTGGCTCGGCCCAGCTTAGTTCTCTCCCTCTGCGTTGTGGTGTCCCCCCTGCTGCAAGCCCCCTTTCCAGCCCAGCTGATCTGGCGTGGTCCCCGAATGGCCTTGTTTTCCCTGGTTTCTTAGCGCATGCCACTCTGTCTGCCTGGTGCAGCTCCTGCCATCTGTGCACCTACGTCCCGTGCACCCATAAGACTGTGCTCGTGGTGCTGGTGGCCGGGACGGAGGCTTGGGCAGCATCCCAGGGCTTAGTGCTGGGTTGCTGAGGAAGGGAATGGGGACAGAGGGGACAGGGTCCTGTCATGGGCTTTCTGGGTAGAGAGGATGGTGCCACTCATAGGAGTGGCGGGCAGAGGTGGACGCTGGCTCGGGGCGCTCTGCGGGGGCAGGCAGGGGCAGGCCTTGAGCCGTGGGGTCTGGCTCCGAGGGTGGGTGTTGACCCGGGTGCTGGATTGCATGTGGCCTCCCGGAGGGTGGCCGCTGGTCTCAGGAGTTGGGGGTTAGCCAGCGTACGTGCACAGTTGGGGGCAGTGAGAAGGAAGGGGCTGCTGGTACATGCGGTGCCCTCCGGAAGTGCTCACGTACACGGGCGGCAGTGGCGGCGGCGAACGTTCACGCTTCCGCTCTGTGCCGGACTCTGGGCTGATCTGGGCTGAGCGCTCACGTGCGCCAGCTCACCTGACCCCTCCCTCCACTCCGAAGAGCGCGCAGTTACCACCTTCACTTCGTAGGTGAGAAAGCCCGGGCACAGAGAGGTGGCCTCCCCAGAGCCGCCCAGTGACGCCGGGCATGGGGGAGCCTTTCGTGCGCCGTTTCAGAGCTCGGGAGACGCGGAGGGAAGAGCCTCCGCAGCAGGGAGTCGTCCTGGGCCGGCGGCGTCCGGGTTGCACTCAGCCGTGCCCCATCAAGGGGACGTGCGGGTGACGTCCTAGAGGGCGGTGGCCCTGCCGGACAGACACACAGCCTGTGGTGTGTCCCTCCCGACTGTGTCCCCTCAGGAGCCGCAGTGACAGCCAGCGGCTGGCTGGCTGGGCCCCGCAGTCCTGCCCTTGCAGTTTGGGTCCGGGAGCAGGTCCGTGAAGAGTGGGTCGCAGGGAGGTTTTGTTTCTCCTCGAGGACACTGAATAGAAACGTAGTTGTTCCCCCATTCTGTCTCGGTCCTCGGCTTGGATGCGGGCTGCTCTGAGGGCGCTGGGCAGGCCCTGTGGGGGGAGGGCGAGAGGCTCGCTGCTCGCTGCGGGGACACCGAGGCAGCAGAGGCCCGCAGGACGCAGAGCTGAGTCGTCCCCAGACCTGGAGGGGCTCCCCCTGCTGGCCGCCGGCGGCCGCTGTCAGCGGTGGCAGTGGTGGCCGGGTGTGCGTTATTTTTCTGCATTAGTTTTGAGAAATAGGACCAAGCCTTCCAGTGCCCCTGGCCAGTGCTGCAAGCCTGTGGCTGGGCTGGGAGGAGGCTCCTGCCTTTGGAGTTACGCGGTTTTCCATGTCGACCACGTTCTGCGTTCTCAGCGATCGTCCCAAAACTCAGGGAGCAGTGGTTGGTTTCCGGGGGTCTTCTCTTCGCGGTTTTTACACTGAGAGGATGAGGAACGCTGCTTCCCGTTCGCCCTTGTGGGGGGAGCCCGCGGCTCCCCTGTGGACGGGGCCCCGGGGGGACGCAGCCCCTGCCTTTTCTCGTGGGCCCCGACTGCTGGTTTCAGGCTTTGTGGCTCCGCTTCTGGGTGATGAACTGCAGGTTCATGTAAAAGCATCGCGAAGTTCTTAACAGCCTTTCCTCGTCACGCGTTTCTCAACCCAGAGAAGCTGAGAGGACAGGCACAAGCGCTGGGCGACGTGGTGCTGGTGACGAGAAAGCAGCGCAGCGAGGCCGGGGGCTGGGCGTGCGTTGTCTGTCGGGACGAGCGCGTGTTTTGGGGCCAGACTGTGATTTCTCAGTAAGTGATAAAAGACCTCACGCAGGGTCGTATGCTGTTTGTTATTTTTACTTGAATCCTTGGGCTAAGCGTGTTTTTATCAGCACATGAGTCATTTTCTCATTGTATGTTTTCATTTCATAAAAGAAGTTATTCCAGGGGAAAATGTTTAGTGATCATGTATGCTCAAGTAAATTGTGCTACTACCAATCTGTGAAATGACTCTCACATCTTTCCTGCTAACTTACTAATTTATGTGGGACAAAGCACCGTTAAACTTACTTTCAGCAGGCTTTTTGAGGCCGTCTGAAAGCATACTTCGATTTGGTGGAAGTGATTTTTAAGCTGAGACAGACGTCCTTAATGCGCAGGTGTTCCTGAAGCATCGCTCTGATTTTTCGTTTTCCTCGATGCTTCGAAGCATGGAGCTCAGTTCTGCACGGCTCGTGCTGCGCTGTCTGGAAGTGCGGCGCTTTCCCCTTAGAGACAAACCGTGCACGTGTGCGAGTTTTAGGTGCCGGCGCGGCAGTGCCTTCGCGTGGCTGGGCAGGCTCCCGCAGCCCTGAGCGCCCGGCCAGGCCGCCCAGCCGGCCGGCAGCGTTTCTCGGGCGAGTGTTGTCAGGGAGGCGCCTCCTCGAGGTCACGGGCACCCTCTGCTCAGAGGGGCATGATTGTACGCTGGGGTGGAACGTGAAGATCCAGACAAGGTCCGGGGCCGTCTCGGGGGTGGCGCGCCGCTGCTGCCCGCGCTCCGCTCTGCGTGGCAGACCTGCGCTTCCTGTCAGCTGAGCACTGGTCTCGGGCGGCTCTAGCGCCTTTGGTACTTGAAGCCCTGTGTTCTTCCGAGCACCGGGTTCAGGGGTCGCTGCTTCTGTTTTCAGTGTAGTGTTTCTAAGTCCCACTAACTTGGAATACGTCCGCGGCACTCTGCGTAGTAGAAGGGTCTGGTGTACGTAACGTGAAAAGCCCTTTTAGCGCGAGCACGTCTCAGAGGCAGCACCACACTGAGCGGAGTCTCTGCACAACTTAGCAGACTTAGTGTGTGTGCACTGAGCGCCCTCGCGGGAGGGGGTGGCGCAGCCGGGTCACCGAGACCGGACGGTGTGCGTCGGCACGAGAGCCTGCGCCGCGGCCGAGCTGGCGGGGGGCTCCGCCTGCAGACCAGGCCTCCGCGGAGCGGCTCTTCCTGCCGCAGAGCCGTGCTTCCTCTGACCCTGCCCTTTGTCTCCGCAGGCCAGACCGTGGTGCTCTCTCCGTCTGCTGTGGTGCAGCTGCGGGCGCCCGGGGTCCTGCCCTCTCCCCAGCCCGTCCTGGCCGTCGCCAGCGCAGCCGCGCAGCTCCCGAACCACGTGGTCAGTGTGGTGCCGGCCCCTGTGTCCAGCAGCCCAGCGAATGGAAAACTTTCTGTGGCTAAACCTGTCCTGCAGAGCGCCGGGAGGAGCGTGGGCTCCGACGTAAGTGTGACCCTTGGTGCTTTTTCAGTGCCGGGTGTGAAAGTGAGTGAAGCCCACGTCTGTCTTTGTCACCGTGTGTTTGTGTCGAGCTCCGAGGCTGCACGTCCAGTCCGTGGTGGCGACTGGGGTGAGGTCGTGGTGGGAGCCGCAGCGCGGTGGCGTCAGGCCTGCTGCAGTCCGGTGGGGGCGCGCTCGTCCCTCCTCTTCACCTGCTGAGCACTGCGGCGCGGCCCCGCCCCGCCCCCCCAGGCCTTCACAGTACTTGCGGCATCCTCGGTGTTTCCGAGAGAGCTGGTTCTGACTCCTCCCCGTTCGCGGTCTGTGGACCGCTCCGTCGGCGCTCTGATGCCGCGTTGCTCTTTGGCTGACGGAGGTGTTTTTGGCGTAAGGATGGCTGCTGCTCTGGGGCTTCTGACTCTCAATGGTTATTCGGTGCTTTCCCACCTTTGCAAATCTTCAAATTTCCTAGCATGTTGTAGGGGTTTTTATAGTTTGTAAGTCACAGAAAGTTTCCTAAGATCTGCCACTCCCCAAAACCAGTCATAGCACTTGGGGCTGGTTCTTGCGTTCTTTGACGTGGGCATCCCTGCCCTTCTGTCACTGTGGCCACTCCACCTTTCTGGGACGTGGCAGAGCCGTTTCAAATCCCGAGTTACGTGAGGTGGGTTCTCGGACTGCTGGCGAGCGTCTGCCAGGATTCAAGGAGCCACCGGCAGCCCATCCCACTGTCCCGCTGTCCCGCCGCCACGGAGCCGCCAGCACTGACCTCCATCCGCGGTGTGTGCGGAGGTGGGAGTTCTCCAGCACCCCGTCCCTGTCTGGGCGCCTCGGGGTGCCGCTGAGGCGCAGGGCGGAGCCTGAGTGTCGTGTGCTGCACGAGGGGCGCAGAGCTGGGCTGGACGTGCGTCCGTCTGCGCCGTGGCCGGAAGAGCGGGCACAGTGTGCTGCAGGCGGCCGCCACGCTGCGGGCGGGTGCGGGGTCGGCTGGGGGTCGGCGGTGCGGGGGAAGGTGGGAAAAGGCGCCATCGCTGAAGTTGGGGTGGCACCTCTCTCTCCTTCAAGTCAGTGAACAGTAACAAAAACAAAAATATTCCACAATAGTTTAACTAGAAACCAATAACAAACAAATATTGTTTTTGCAGAAGACTGGGGAGGGTAAGAATGATGAAAGAAGATTTTAAAAAGTGATTCATTAAAATTTCCGTTTGATTACGGGTTGGAACGTTCCCCCTTGGATACTCCCAAGTAGAACCAGCAACAGAAAATGGTCCAAGTTGTCTTTTTGTGATGTGTTAGGGCATTTGAAATGTTTGTTACGGAATATTTTAGGCAAATAAAAAGTAATGACTGATTCGAACTTTAAAAGCCACCGAGCAGCTGTATCTGACAGTTACGGAAAGCGTTCACGTGATCTCAGTCTGCGCTCACGGGGTTAGGACAGCGGCGGGGGCGGTGGAGGGCGTCCCGAGGGGCTCGGCAGGGGTGGGGAGGCCGTGCAGAGACCCGTCTCAGGGCAAGGCGCAGGACGGTGCGAGGTTCAGCGGGCGGAGGATGAGGGCCGGCAGTCGGGCCGTCGCGTGGGAAGCGCGGTTGTCGGGTGAGAGCGGGCTCCCTGCCCGGGCCCCCCGGGGACTCCTGGAGCGGGTGCAGGCGGCTCAGGGAAGGCACCTCGAGCCCGGAGACTCTTTGGCCCGGTCCTCGCACTGAGCGTCCGAACAGTGAGCCTCCCGGGGCGGCCGCTGCCGTCTCTGCACGAGTCGGCGGGGAGCCGGTTGGTGCGCTCGCCCGCCATCCTGTGGGGTTCTCGGTGTGCAGCCCACGTCGGCTCCGCTCTTACACCGTGAGGATGGCTGGGAACTGGGGGAGGGAGCACTGGCGAGGTCAGCATGGAGGAGGGGGCCGGGACGTGGCCGAGGAGACAGCGCAGAGCCAGCAAGGATGGTCGCTTTAGCGCTGCTTGCTGCTTGGCATTGTTCTGCTGAGAATTCCGCGTCGACAGTGTCACACACGGAAGCTCGCGTCACTGCGTGCAGTACAAGGGACCTGCGACGGTCGGAGGAGGTGTTCTCGTGAGCCTGCGTCCGGGTGGTTGTGCTTGTTTTTCCCCGGCCGGCGCGTGAGGGAGGGAGACAGATTCTTCAGTGTGAGTTGTCCGGTCGAGGTTTTGACTTAATGTTCATTTCAGGCGAAGAGGCTTCGGCCGGCCCGTCAGCTGGCCGGGCCCCGCGGGAGCCCAGAGCGAGCGCCTGTGCTCGGGGAGCGGCTGCGGGCAGCGGTGGGCAGCGCGGACAGCCTCGCCGGGGCCTGGGCTGGCCTTTCCGGCGCGTGTGTTGGTAATTCGCGTCCATTCCTGATGCGAAGTGGCCAAAAGAAAAGATTGTCATGATCTGCTCTTTGTGCTTTTAAACAAAAAGTGTGGTGGAAAAGTTGGAATTCAGCAGGAAAAAAAGGAATGGAAGAAAGAAAGCGTTCCAGCGCTGTGAAGCCTTGTGCTGCGGACGTGGCTCCTGTCCACCGTGGCTGCCCTGTCCACCGCGGGGGCTCCTGTCCACCGTGGCTCCTGTCCACCGCGGGGGCTGGCCACCGCGCCCGGCCGCTGCACCCCGAGTGCGTGTCTGGCGTGCCTTCCCTCTCCCGCAGCTGCCTGATGGCCGTGTGGTTCAAATTATAAACTCAGTCTTCCTGCCCTTGCTGGTAAATCCGTTCTGTTTAAGGCTTGGAAACCTCGCCCAAGCTTTCAAGAAACACGGTTTGTGTTTGGCTCTGGTCCTGATGGAAAAAGTGAACCTGTTTCCCGCCTTGGAGTGGAAGCTCTCGCGCCCGGTGTGAGCGAAGGCCAGGGACCCAGGCTTGCCGACCGGCGTCTGTGCCCTCCTGTACGGCACCTGCCTCCACCCCACCGCCCTGAACTCCACGAAGGTCATGAGACGTCACAGCCCTGGCTACGGTCATGAAGTTACGGGTTTTTGTCACCGGGACAGAAGACCGGGAGAAAAGGTGGTGGAATTCCATTGCACACCTTCCACAGGGGCCACGGTGGAGCAGGAACCCCTCCTGCAGATCAGGAGGTGAGAACAACGGAGCGAAGGTGGCCAAACACCCGGGGAGGGTTGGGGTCCGGGGCCACCGCTGCACTGCCAGGAGGCCCAGGCCTCCTCTCAGCCCATCTTCCAGACCCCTTCCACCTTGCTCCTTTTTCTGACTCTTTGCTCAGTGGCCTCCACCCTTCCCCTCTGCCCCACCCTTGGGAGTTCCCGTGCTGGTCACCAGAGTCATCCTGAGAAGCGAGGTGCTGGCGGGTGGGATGTGCTGTGAAAGGGACTCCCTAGCGCCGCAGATGGGAGCTTGATTTTCTTGCCCAGGGGACAGTGTTGCACGGGGAGGTTCGAGGCTTCACGGACGCTGGTGCTGCGAGCATGGGCGTCCTGCCCGGTGCTGAGCCTGGGAGATCTGCTGCTTTTCCAGGAGCAGGAGCCGAGGCTCCTCACGGTCCAGAGCAGGCGTCACCTTCTCTCTCGAGGCTTCTCGCTGGAAATCTGACCCTGAGAAGTGGCCTGGGTCGAGTGGCCAGGGCCTGTGTCCTTCACTTGCCCAGGAAGACCTGGAGTAGCGTGACTCACCAGAGACCCACAGGGGTGTCCTTCGAGGAAAATACGGGTGTAAGATAACCTGCTCCCAGTGCCAAGCAGCGCGAAGAAGCTCGCAGAAAGATGGAGAGTGCCCGCGCTCCGTTTCAGAAACAAAGCACAGCCAGAGCTGAGAGCGGCCCTCCAGTCAGAGTGTGTGCTGGCGGAGAGCCGCAGCGAGCACGGCTTCTCAGTGGGCAACTGCTTGACGAAAGGACGTTGGCACCACCCTGCTTCTAGGCTGCAGAGTGGAGGGATGCACCGGAGCAAATGCAGTGGGAAGGGCCTGGAGGTCCGAAAAGCATCGGGTTCAGGAAAACGTTACTTCTGTGCTGACCACTTTTTGGCTTTGTTGTGACTCGGGACTCTTCGTAAATGAAAGAAAAAACACGTTTCGTTAAAATATTTGCTGTCTCCCTTTAGGTGAAGGTTAGGAGTTTCTAAAGATTTATCTTGAATAAAAATTCTGGCAACTTGTTTCATTTGCGGTTACAGTAACTTTGTGAAGGGAGGCTGATAGGAGATGTCTTTCCTGATACATCGAATGAGGTGAGATTTACATTGTAGCCGCTTTGGTCTGCGTTTGTCAGTTTCCACCTTGGTAAGGTTAAAAAATAACTGTTTTTTTAAAGACCTACTGACTTACATCTTAGTAAGTCAGTACTGCTCTCTCTGGCCTTCAGTTCCTCTTCCTGCCAGCGCCCCGGCCCACCTGTCCTCAGAGACGTGCCCAGGCGCTCCGCAGCCCCGTGGCCCCGCCCACTCGTGCGGGTGCAGTGCGGTGCGTCCTTCCCCGGGCGGCTCTTCGGTGCGCGAGCACTTACTGCGTTACCTCCTACCCCTCGTCCAGACGTGGCAACCAGCGCGCCTCGGTCCTGCCTGCGCTTTTCTCTTGGAATGTTCCGGGGAGCGCTCTCCGAGTCAGCCTGCACAAGGTGTCCGGCCCCTTGGATTGCTGGCCGGTTGTCGTGTGGGACAGGCGCCGCGAGCGGTTAAGGTGCTCGCAGTCCTGCCCTCTGCACACACGCCTCCGTCGACTGCACAGGTCCGTCCGTGGGCAGCTGTTCCGTCGGAACCGCGCTTCTTCAGCTTCGGTGGCTCGGACGTGGCCCTCCGCAGGGCAGCTCTGGCCAGTTCTTCCTCCTCTGTGGGTTGCGCCAGGTGCTCCCGTGGGTCACAGAGGCCCCGACCCGTTTGAAATGAGTTAGGTTGTGTGCCGTCCGGCAGCCTCCCCAGACGCCAGGGATTACTCAGCTGTGAAGGGCAGGGCGCCCTTTCTCCTCCCCGTGGTGTGCATTCTCCCATCGGGGCCTTCTGCTTTACGTCCTGTCCCCTGCCCCATGTGCACGGGCGCTCGGTGTCAGCGCGGACCACAGACATTCTCACCACAGGAGGGTCGCGGAGAGTCACAGGGAGGGGAGCAGAGTGGCCTTGTCCAGAGAAGAGTTTGACCTCGGGAGCCATTTGTCCGACCTGGCTCTTGCCGGCTGTGCATGTGCCTATGTGTGCACGCACGTGCGAGTGTGCAGATGTGTACTTGTGAGTGTGCATGGGTGTGCAGGGGCACATGTGTGTCCGCATATGTGTGCACACACGTGGGTGTGTGCGTGTGGTCGCAGCGTCGTTGAACGTGGGGTGGCTGTTCCACGGGGAACTTTTACAGATGGCTGCGCAGGTTAGCGTTCTTGTAGCGCTTCTGGTAAAAAAGAGAATAAAAACGGAAAAAGCACCCTTTTCTGACACCTCGTGTGAGGCTCACCCCCTGGACCCTGATGAAGAGGCGTCCTCGGCGCCGGCACACGTCGGTGCTGAGGTGGCCTGGCCAGCTCCGGTGCGGCTGTGTCTAGGAAACGCTTGGGGGGCTGGGTTGTTATTTTTAAAAACCCAATATGAAGAAGTTTGACTTTATTTACTGCTCTCGTTAAGAGTAGTTGTTGAACACTTCACAGTAGACTGCTTATTCTTTAAAGTCGTTACACGCAGAAGTCAGCAACTCAGTCACCTTTGTACTTACAGTGATCAGAATATTATTCAGTGCTTTTTATGGACTTAATTTTGCTACCTGTCCCCTCCCCAAATAAATGAGGCTAATGCAACGAGCCGGTTTCACAATTTAGTGTGGAAGACCAACCCAACGGGTTTTGCTTAGTAAGTTTGCACTGCGGCAGATGTCGTGGGCAGTAAAGGAGGAATTAGCGTTAGGTGGTTTTGGTGCAAAGTCTGGGTGGCAGGAGAGTTGACCTCCCTGAAGTGGTCCAGACCACTGGCGTGTCCAGGGCACTGTCCAGGCATCAGGGTGCAAGGCAGAGTGCCAAGCAGGTTAGCTGGACGGCGTGGGGCTCCTTAGGACTAGGGGTGTGGAGGAGAGAGCATCGGAGACGGAGTGCTTGGCGTGGGCGATGGCCCGAGAGAGGCGTGTGTGGAGACCTCCAGGCAGCCTGTGGCGCGGTGCTGGGTGGGGCTAGGGCCTGAGTGGGGACGGCCACGCCACGGGAGCCTGGAGAGCCGGGCTGGGGAGCAGGGGTGCCGGACTAGCGTTGTTCTCCACACCGGAGCAGCAAGGGCCTGATTTTCTGGGGGGAGTTTTCTTGGTGGTGGTGGACGGGAAGAGATTCCCAATGCCCCAGTGGTCAGGAGGCTGCTGCTGAGGCGCAGGGACAGGCGGGGAGGGGCCGCGCAGTCCGTGCGCGGTGAGTGACAGAGGAGTGAACCAGTGCTGGCTTCCCCTCTGCTTCTGGAGGTTCTTGTCACCCACGGAAGGTGGAGAGAGGAATGGGGGTGGGGGCGCTCGGAGGGGGTGCGTGCGGCTTGCACATGCCGTGTCTCCTCGTGTCCACATGGCTCCCTTGTAGAACCAGAGGCTCCCGGGCGGCAGCCTGGCAGTGGCCGGGTGTGTGTGGCTCCGGAAAACGGTCCGCGCGGGGCCTGAGCCGCAGAGTGCGGGTCTGTGCGTGCAGGTGACGCTGCCGCCCTCTGGGAGGCTCTAGCGGGACACTGGGGGGGACCTAGCAGCCTGGAGAGCAGAAGCCGGGTCCTGTGGGCCTCGGAAAGCCTCACTTAATCTCTCCCTTCACTTGGAGTGAGACTTTTAAAAACCTGTTCTGAAACAGCCAGTAGCGCGTTTTGAATAATTGATGGAGATAGCTGTATGAACGGTCTGTTCTGATCGGGCCGGATTCTGGAATTGGGGTGTTCTCACGTGGCGCCACTCCCCCAGATCGCCGTGCTCCGGAGGCAGCAGCGGATGATCAAGAACCGGGAATCGGCCTGCCAGTCCCGCAAGAAGAAGAAGGAGTACATGCTGGGCCTGGAGGCCCGGCTGAGGGCCGCCCTGTCCGAGAACGAGAGGCTGCGGGAGGAGAACGGGTCGCTGAAGCGGCAGCTGGACCAGGCGGTGCTGGAGGTGCGTGCTGGTGGGCGAGCGGGCTCGGACCGTCGCCCCTTCTTTCTGAGAAGTCAGCAGGGAGAGGCGCACTTCAGATGGAGCTGTGTGAACTAGCAGAGTGAGGAGGGGCCCGGGGAGCCCTGCATGTCCCCCGGGGGGCAGAGCCCTGGGGGAGTTGCCCCCGGTCTCACCTCTCCTGGTCCCGAGGCTCAGCAGCCCCACCCAGGCTTCCCTCCTGGGGAGGAAGGCCGTGACAGCACAGACGAGAGTGTCTGCCTCCCCTGGGCCCGCCTGAGCACGGTTCTGGGGTCTGCACCGAGCTCTGGGACCCGGGGAGATGCCCTGGACCCAGTGTGGTCTCTGCCTCTGCGGGAGGGCAGGCTTCTCCCTGTCCCGTCGCCCTGTGCCCACCTGCCCGAGGGAACACCCCGTGTCACTGAGCCCAGCGGCTGAGGAGACAGGACAGGCTGCTGGAATGTCTCGGGGTGTCAGCTTGTTGGGTGTCCAGCGCAGGGAGTGAGAAGGCTCTGCTCTGGTCCCTGAAGAGCGGCACTGGCTGGCTGTTGAGTTTTGCTTATTGCTTGAGCACTCACAGAACTGGTGAGGCCGAGCAGCCTCCCCTAGAGGTTGCTTTTGGGGGGCTGGCGTGTCATCTGACTGTGTTTCATGGCTCCCTTGTAGAACCAGAGGCTGAAAGTGCCCAGTCCGAAGCGCAGAGCCGTCTGCGTGATGGTGCTGCTGGCCCTCGTGCTCCTGAACTGCGGGCCCTTCAGGTGAGTGTGGAGCCGCTCGTCGGGGTGCCGGCTGGGAAGGGGTGCTCTCGGCGGGGCTGTTCCAGCCCCGGTCCTAAGCTGGAGAAGAACGGAGAGGGACGAGGGCGGGGAAGGACCGCCCCCTCCCCATCCTTGCCCAGGTCTGGGAGCAAGTTCACGTATGTCCGTGAAGGAAGTAAAAGCTGTCAAACAGGTCGCCGGTGAAGCAGAAAAATGTCTAACATCCAGGGCCTTGAACTTGGACTGCCCGAGTTCAGATCCCAGCTCCTCCTCCCCTGGGCGCCCCTGCCTTTCCTGGGCGGGCCCCTTACCTGCCAGGGCTGTCACAGGAGCGGTTAGGGAACGCCTGCGGGCTGTGCTGGAGCGTCAGCAACCGGAAGGCGCCGGGCTGGCTGCCTTCTTGGCTGCAAAGTCAGAGGCTGACAGTGACTCCGTGTCTGATCCGGGTGCGTGGGGAGGGGAGCAGGAGTCGGGGTGTTCGCAGCCGCACAGCGGCCCTGGTTCCGGTCGTCTCCTCGCCCCACAGGCAGCCCTGCTCTGGGGCTACAGTCCCAGAACGCCGCGCTCGGGGCCCTGGGACCGGCTTCCCGGCTCCCGCTCACCGTGGCCCATGCAGCACAGACGCAGTCGGCACCCTGGGCCTGGGGTCACAGAGGGGTCGGGCCGGGGCCAAGCCTTCGGAGACCCGTGACACCCTAGGAGGACTGGCGTGTGCAGGGGATGCGCAGTAGGTGTGCCAGTGGGTCGTGGCAGCAGGGACGGGGTGTGAGGGTGTGCGTGCGTGCGCACGGGTTCCCAGAGAGGCCCAGGTGAGACCAGTAGGTGCTTGGACACTGGTCGAAGGGCTGTGATGAGGGAAGCCCAGTCCAGGAAGCAGGGTCTCGACGTGTGGCAGCGTTTGCCAGGTGCGAAGTGTGGGGGGACACAGCGCGCTTGTGGAAGGCGCGGAGAGGAAGTGGCCTGGCACTTCCAGGGAAGAGGGAGAGGTTCGGTGCGTCTCGTGCTCGTGGGAGGGTGCATGGGGGGGACCTGGCTGGGGGTGCAGGTGGGGCCAGGTGACGAAGGGCCTCGCTGTGGCTGCATCCAGGGGAGGTGGCCCAGCCAGCGTGCGTGCAGGGCGGGGCCTCGAGGGTGTAGAGGAAGGGTGGGTGGGGTTGAGCAGAGAGCACGCTTCTGTCCCCACTGCCTGGGGCGCTCGCTCCCCAGGGCCTCAGCGTGGCCGCCGCCTCCAGTGTCGCCTGCTCTGCCTTCCTGTCCGCCGCAGCACCTCCACCTTCTGCAACAGCGTGTTGTCAACTCCACGCTTCACCTCGTTTCTGCCCCTGCAGCATTTTTCTCTGGTTTCCGGGAGTCACTCGGTAGATGTTTGTGATGTGACTGAGTGAGTTGATACCCCCAGTTCGTACTGAGTTATTTTTTCACGTGGTCTCAGCTGGTCGTACTCCTCCTTTAAAAGGTTACTTGCAGCCTTGACCAAAAGATCCTCCCGTTTGGTCTGAGCTGCTCTGGCGCTTCACGCATCCCGCGCGTGTCTAGTGTGTGAGCCCGAGCCCGCTCTGCACTCTGCTCACTCACCTCTGCCTCGTGCCTTTGCACAGACCATCCCTGACCTCCCACGTGGCTTCTTGTGCCTGCGACTCCAGGAAGCTCAGCGCGCAGCTGTTCCTGGGGCTGCCTTCTGCAGGTGTCTCGCCCAGCTGTGCCCTTAGTCACAGATGCTTCCTTCCTGTCCCCCACGCTGAGGCTGGGCTCTGGGCTCTGCTGTGCCCTGTGCATGGTCCGTCACAGCCATGAGGACTCTGACTGCGTGTCTCGCCCTTTCATTTCATTCTGTGACAGAACACACATGTGCCCCTCGCTCTCTCTCACCAGCGTGCGTATTCCATGTTCCTGGCTCTGCTGCAGGAGGGGCTTGCTCCCCAATCAGCTCAGACACAGTGGACACTTCAGGGGTCCCTGTTTGCCAGGCCTGCGCAGGGAGCCACACTGCAAATGGACACCAACTGTGCAGGACGAGCAGGGACGAGGAAAGTGTCTCCTGAGATGTGGGCATGTTCAAGGAGGGAGCCGACCGGGAGCCAGTGGCCCCTGCAGGTGCCTTCCCAGAGGTTCTGTCCATGGCCTTGGATGTGCGCACGCTGACGGTGGGCCTGCAGTGCCGGGAGCCCCACACAAGTCCAGGGAGATGTGAAAGACGAGGAAGGAGCCCCAGCCGTGCAGCGAGTCAGTGGCCTTCAGCGCTGCGCAGGCGTGGGTGGGCAAGCCGTGGGCAGGCCGTCTCTGTGAGCAGGCGGCCTGGCCTGTGGGAGGAAGGGAGGCTGGGTCCCCCTTGCCAGTCAAGGCTTGTGTTCCAAACCTGAGATGGACAGTATAGGCAGGGGAGTTGAGAAGGGGAGGTTGAAATACATGAGCTCTGAGGAGCAGCCAGAGGAGATGGGTGGAGACTTCAGGAACCAAAGGCCGAGGAGCACTGGGGCCCTTAGGAAGCGTTCACATCTGAAAACCTCTTGAAAGGCTTAGATGGAGGAAAGGCAACAACAAGAAGAGTGGGAAGAATGAGGAAGTGTCGAGCAGCTTAAGAAGTTGGAGGGAATGGGGGAGACGGCCTGAGACTTGCACACCTGGGACTGTTCCTTCTGGAGGGGACGGGCACGAGCACCGAGCTGCCACGGCCCCGGGGGCAGCCGCCACGGCACCGAGGACTGCAGCCTGCCCGGAACCCCGCTGGCTGTGGGCCCGTGTCCCGAGGTGCTTCCTGACCCCCCCACCCCGGCGGCCTCTCCACCGCGAGGCTGGGCGTCGTCCCGGGGCCGGGAGGCGGTCAGTGGAGCGGGGACCCCCGGCTGAATCCGGTTGGTGCCTCTGGCGAGATATTGATCGCGCACCTTCCGTAGCTGTGGCCCCGTAGCCGAACCTGATGGTGCTGACGCGGTGTGAGACTGCACGGGCTTTTAAAAAGCAGGCCGTGAGCGCTAAGTGAGCTCTTCTCGGGTCCAGAAAACCGAGTCTGGCCAGACAGCAAATCGGAGTCCGAGGTTTCCTAAGCACTTTGCGTTTAGGAACCTGAACCCTCGGAACAGGTCGCATCACCGTGTGCAGCTGTGCGTGTTGTTTCAGACGTTCAAGGTAGAATCGAGCTTTTGTTCTTTGTTGGCGGCTCCCGGTGAGAAAGTACGTAACCCGTGAGTTTGCCAAACATGGCCGTGCCTTAAGGAATGTGTCCTGAGGCATTTGGGGTTGAATATAAAGGCATCTTACATCGAAAGCAGAGAGTTTTGTCAAAGTAACGTGCAGCAAAACTGGCTAGTTTGAAGAGTTTGGGGTTACTGAATCGTTGTCACACAGAGAAAGAAAATAAACTGATCAGACTTGAAAGGGTTAATTTTTTCTGACCTGCGGATGGGTGGATGGGTGGCCGGGTGGATGGGTGGCCGGTAAAGGAGGCATCCAGCTGTTTTTGGCACAGGATGTGAGGGCCAGGCCCACTCTGGGTGGCCTGGAAAAACAGGGACTTTCAAATGCAGTGACCCCCCCTCCTGTGCTGCTTGGGGGTGGACTCTGTAATTTTAATTCTGTTTTATTGTTGAAGAAACTAAAATTTAATCTAGGTCTCTCTTTAAAAATTATCACTAAACTCTGTCTTCTCTACTAAACCAGAAAGTGTTTTTCCTCTGACCCTTGTTCAAGAAACCCTAGGGACTCTAGTTTGGCAGCCTGGCGGCTGCAGGTGCCACAAACCTCCCCACAGGTCAGCCCACCGGGAAGTGACCGGCGGGAAGCCAGTGGTGACTCCTCATTTAATGGCTGAACTGAGGAGAAAAGCAGGGCTTGCGGGAGGCCAGGGACAGGCAGGAGACAAGAGCCCGGCGCTGAGCTGGCACTCAGAGGTGCTCTTCCTGGTGCTGTCCATCTCGGTCTGGAGTCTGGCAGCCAGGTGGAAAGCTCTGGAACCAAGCAAGGGAGGGCGTGAGGGCGGGGTGCTCCCCCTTGCTTGCCGAAGTAGAGCTGGGCCTTCGAAAGAAAGACACGTGTGGTTGCTGGAAGAGAAGGAAGTAGGGGCTGTGCCACACAGGGAGGAGCTACCTGTGTGCCTACCTCACGTCACCGTCAAGTGGAGGGGAGACGAAGAGAAGGTTTTCCCCGGAAATTCACTGCCACGGCGTGCGCAGGCTGAGCTGAACTTACACCACTGCTGTGACCCCCAAAGCAAGCCAGACATGGAGGCCGGTGGGCCTGTGTTGTTGGTGCCCAGGCTCCCGGCAGGAAGGCCTGTGCACCACTGTCCTGACGGCGTTGCCACAGAGAGTCGAGGGCAGAACAGGAGCCTCAGGCCATTGCCCACGGACGAGGCACGGGACAGAGTGGGGGGAAGACACAGCAGGGACTCCAAGAGGCCACAGACGCCTGAACCCACAGTTACAACGTGTGAAGTAAATGTACTGCGTAAAAGACAAAGCAACAAAAGCCTTTCAGAATCAATCGGGCCACTCTGAAAAAAGTGTGGACGTGTGCTCATTAAAAGTTAAAATTCGCAGAACAATGCCTAGGTTAGAACAACAAAATAGGCGTATTTGCAGAAAGACATAGTGAAAGGGAGGATGGGTCTGGAGAAGTCACACAGCATGTGACGCAGAGGGACAGGAAGTGGAGCACACGAGTCGGGAGGAGACTGTAACCTGGTGCCCAGAGCACATCCACGTGCGGGAGGCACACACCTGCACCTCCGGGTGCTCGGCGTGGGGCCGGTCACCTGGGCTGGCAGTGCACAGCGTGACAGTGTCCTGAAGAAACACCAGAGAGAAGGGCATTCCACAAGCGGGTGTCCTGAACCCTGGACGGGCGTGGAAGTCTCCAGGAAGAGGGAGAAAAGCCTCAGGGGCAGACAGTCGTGCCTGTGGGTGGAGCTTTAGAAATGCCACGGGTGTAAAACACTGTCCAGTTTGTGAGGCTGAGACAGGCCGACGTGGTGGACGGACGGTGATTCCGGAGAAGCTGAGGGTCGAAGCGCCTGGGAAGTAGGTGCAGACACTGCTCAGACCTGCTCAGCCGCCTGGCACCTAGGTTGAGTGGAGCTGAGAGGGTGGCTCCTCCGGTCCAGGGTGGCACAGGACCACGGGTTGTGCTGGACATTGAGGCTCCTTAGGAAGTGTTGGTGGGATAGTGTGCAGTGGCAGGCAGAGGGGCTGCAAGGAAGGGGGCGGGGGGCGGAGTTTCCTGCTGGGGCGGGCGCCTCGGGAGAGGAAGGAAAGATGCAGGAAGGAAAGATGTGGCGAGATCTGGAGGAGGAGACGGAGGTCCAGGGGAGGCCCAGGGGAGGCGTGGCCTGTGTGATGCAAGCCGAGGTGCAGCACCGAGCGGGAAAAGAAGCCCCCCCACCCGTGTTGTTGACAGAAGGAACGGAAAGCAGCACAAAGGGCTTCCCCATCCTGGGCGTCTTGTGACTGACTACACTGTCGAGTCGTTTCCGGGTTGTACGTTTTCTAAGACACCGACAGTTTTGAGGCCGTTCTGTCTCCTTAATACTGCCGCCTGCACTGTGAGTGTGGCTGCTTCTGGCCACTCCCACGCCCTCGCCTCCTGGTACGCTGAAGCTGGGTCAGACACAGCAGAAACGGGACCAAGTTTAGGTCGTATGAGGCTGAGGAAGAGACATTTTCTTTGGAGGAGGACAGTTGAAGGAAAGAGAGGGAAGTGAGGGAAGAGGGAAAACATTAGTTTCGATGGAAGGAACTTTGGAACGGTTCTGTCGGTAACATACAGTTGGACCAACAACCAGCTGTGCTGAAAATACTTCCCTCTTTTAAAGACAGGACGATTAACAGCCAGCGGGAGGAACGTCCGTCGGAACACCCCTTGCCGTCTTGTTGACGGTCAGCATGCTGTGTTCTTTGTTGACGGCTGCGTGTTGGTAGGGGTCAGGGTCAGGGTCAGCTGCTAACAGCGTTCCTCACACAAGCCTGGTGGTTCCCGCCTCTCGAACGGCGGGCTGGGCTGCTGTGTGCGTTCTTCCCAGGTCCCAGCCCTGCCTGAGTCACTGGGCCCGGCCACCCTGTGGGGTCTGGTGGGCGGGCGAAGTCACTTGTTGAGACAGAACGTGTGTCCTCGGGCAGTACTCTGGTTCTCTGGTTTTGTCCTTCCTTTCCTTTTCCCTTCCTTCTTTTTCTTTCTTTGGCTCCTGTGGTAGTTGTTGGAACCTGGCCTGTTAAGTCAGAAGGTCACGCATAGAGAAGTTCCACTGGCTCTCCAGACAGACGCCTCTGCACGTGCAGGTTT
The DNA here is from genome assembly GCA_028533065.1 of Trachops cirrhosus. Classification (NCBI taxonomy): domain Eukaryota; kingdom Metazoa; phylum Chordata; class Mammalia; order Chiroptera; family Phyllostomidae; genus Trachops; species Trachops cirrhosus. Next base: position 44,821,771 of record CM052551.1, on the reverse strand, counting down.
GTCTGTGTGGCCGAGGACATGTCTGGACCTCCATCTGGGACAGAACGGGAGCCCAGCGTGACCCGGCGCAGGGTGGCCTCCTGGGATTCGCTCGCCAGGTGTCCTTTCTGTGTGAGTGTCACTGCCATCACCCTCCTTCCCCACAGACAAGGAAGCCAGGTCTTCAGGCACGGTATCGAGGGAGGCGGACCGAGCCTCGTCCTCGTCTGTTCTGGCTGAGGTGCGGCCCCTCCCCAGCTGGGAATCTGTGTAGTTGGGACACTGGGCTGGGCTGGGCTGGGCTGGGGAAGGGCAGTCACTCCCGCCGGGCCAGCTCCTCTGCGGTTTCTCAGGAGGTGACGTCACAGGAAAGGTGAGCACAGCGGTGCTGCACTGAGCCGGGCCTGGGACTGGTTAGACACAAAAGCCCCTCTTCCAGCACCCCTGAGTCTGTCAGCTCCATCGTCCTACAGGGAGCGCTCTCGCTCTTACCCTGAGATGCGCCCTCTCCGGATCTGGCTCCAGCTCTTGTTTCCGGTCGCCAGGCACGCCTCGCTTGCTGTGTGAAGTCACGACTGGCTGCGGGCTAAAAGTCCCTGCACAACTCAAATGTTGGAGTTCAAACTGCCAGCTGTACGTGGTTGTGTTCAGCCAAACTTGGAAATGAAAGCTAATTCAAGTTCTTGGCCAGCAGTGCCCTCCACATTTATCAAAGTGACAGGCAAGCTGGAGAAACGCAGGACGCCTCAGCGCCTGGTGCTGCTGAGCCCGGGGCCACGCGGGGCCGTCCCGTCCCCACAGATGCGCTTCGTTCACAGTCTGTGCAAGATGAGGGCGCCCCTTTCTCTCAGCCTCTGCAGGGTTCACCTTGTGCTTTAAACCATGGCTAGAGTCTGTCACGTGCAGAGCTGGTTGACTTCCTGGGCGCGGCCTTCCAGGGGGGCATGTGCGGGAGGCTCATCCGTGTCCTCGCCGCCTACTCCCGCGCCGCCCCGCCCCTCCCCCAGGTGGCTGGTTAGGACGAAGGCAAAGGCAGTTGAAGAGAAACCTTTGCTCATTTCCTTCTTGACCTTGAGAAGTCAGATGTCGCTGTCAAAGACGAAAGGAGATACGGGAACTCCCGTCTGATGAGAGGGGATCACTGAGAGACTAGGTCAGGAGAGAAAACTGGGGGTGTACGCTGGGTCCTCTGAGGTTTTCTTGAGCCCACACATCTTAGCGAACAGAAAATGGGCCCCGTTTGGGGGTGGCTTGCTGAAATGGCTGCTCCACCCCCATTTTCCGTGCGCAGCGTGTTAGCACCGTTGGTGAACTGCGCAGAACACGAGCACCCAGGGAGGCGGAGCTCCAGCCTCACCTTGGGGTCGCTAGGCTAGGATCACTTCCTGGTGTCTGGAAAAACGTGTGTAGTCATTACGTGTTGCTTAGCTTTCTAGATAGCTCGGCACTGATGCCTTCTTTGTCTCCAGATTCCAGCTGTTTTGTCCTTTCAGTCAGCGTTTGACACTCGCTCTTTTAGGTGCGTTTTGCGAGTGCCAGCCTGAACTCTGTGCTGTGCACGTGGGCTTCTTGCTTGTGTGTCCTCAGCGCGCGCTGGCGTCGGTGGCACATCCACAGCCGAGGTGCCGCCTCCGCCCGCCTCGCCTGGCGCCACCGGTTTCTCAATAAGCCGCATCCCTCGCCTTCATTTCCCTTCCTGTTTTTTGTGAATTTAAAAATAGAGGTACCTGAAAGTGAGACGGGGAAAGATGAATAAGAGAGATCTCCAGAATAATGTCCACATTCATCATTGTCATTGCTACGTTATTCCGGAGTGGTCCAGGCTGGCTGTATGGTGGCACTCTTCCTGAGGCCTCGGTGCGAGCCGCCGTCTCGGTGATTTTCGGGTTCCGCCAAGCTATTTATCTGCCATTGCGAGGCGTCGCGCACTGGTCTGAGGACGCAGTGCAAGTAGTTCCTGCCGGACCTGGGGCGCGAGCTGCCCCGCGACCTTCCGAGCGGCGCCTGCACCGCCGCCAGCCGCGCATGCGCCGGTGTGACTGCGGCTCGGCCCGGGCGTTCCAGTGTGTGGGCGCCCCCCCCTCTCAGAACAGACGGCGGTGAAGTTCGCCGCCTTCCAAGGGCGCGGCGCCTGCCGCCCCTGACACCAGGGCGGTGACGGGGACGATTGCTGGGCGCAGGCCTCGGTGACAGACGGGACAGGCGTGGAAAGTGCGAAGTCTCCAGAGAAGTGCGGGCACGGGTTTCTAACCTTAGAAAGTCCCTGTGAAATGAGTATTTTTTATTTTACATGGAAGGAATTGGGGTTGGGGGGAGGCTCAGAGCCACACCTCCTGGTCCCCCGGCTCAGATTCTGGGCTTTTCCCCCTCTTGTGTGTGGATCCGAAGGTCAGCATCTCGGGAGTTCAGAGGTCGCTTGTGGCTCTCAGGTGGACAGCAGCAGCTGCGTGGGGCGTCTTTGGGGAGGCGATTCAGGGGAAGTCCACCTGCTGAGGCAGCTCGACTGTCCAGCTGCCCTGTTTGCGCCATAAGAGCGCGGGTTTGCAGAGGGTGGAGCCGATTTGGAGATGAGCCGTTTGTCGCTCAGCTACTTGGTATGAAAATTGGGTATCTGAAGTTTTATCTTAAGGATTAAGTAGCTTCATAAATAATCTAAAACAGTTGTTGGCTTTTAGAATTTCATAACTGAAAAAGTAAAGTAACAATTCTTATAGTACTTTTCCAGGCCTTTGGGGAAATTGAAATTAGTTGTGTTTTATTACTCTACGCTTTCCAGGCCCGCTGGCGGACAACACGAGTGAGTTTATTGGTGTAAGGATTAGTTTGTAGCTGGACACTCGAGACTCTTGTGGTAGCATGGAGTGGAGAGTAGAATGTTTCTGGTACTTGAGACACAGGAACTGCCATTTTCTTACTATTTATTACTTTGTTTTAAAATACTGAATAGATGCCCTGGCTGGTGTGGCTCAGGGGACTGAGCACGGGCCTGTGAACCACAGGGTCACTGGTCACGTAACGATGTCGACTCAGCAGCCGTTCGCGGAAGGGCTCTTTAGGAACCTCCGGGTGTTAGTAATTCTGAACTAATCTGGCTTATTAGTCATCTGTACACCATACAAGTGGCCACTTTCGGTTGTGCCTTTCTTCAGATTTGGGCAAACTGCTGGGCTCCGACGACCGACTCCTTCAGAGCTGCCTCCCTCCCTCCCTCGGGCAGGACGGGTCTCCCTTCCCTGGTGCCGCCTGCAGTGACCGCTCGTGCCGATCCCGGGCGCGGGCGGGAGGCGAAGCACACGCATGAACGCTCTGACGAGCCAGGTTCCTGAGCCCGCGATGAACGGGTTGGTGTGTCAGAGTGCTGAACAACTGCTGCAGTGTCCGGTGTGTGTGTGCTGGGTGCATGTGCACACACGTGCATTGCGTGTGTGTGTTCCTCTGCCTCCCAGTCCTTAGGCCCATCAAGAGAACATATGCAGACGGATGGAGGTATTATGAGAGAGTGGGCAGAAAGAAGTAAAAGTAAACAGGAAATTTTTACAGGCGATGAAAGAGAAGTGTTTGACACAGTGACCTCTGGTGCTTTCTCTGGTAGCCTGCTGCTGGGGCTTGAAAGCCCAGTGACTCTGGCTGTTGACACAGAGCACTGCCACTCCGTCTGCAGTGTCTCCTCACCAGACAGCTTCCCGTCGTCTCGTCACCCAAGTTTGTCCCTGTGTGCGCTCTACTTGCTCCTCCCCCACACACACACTGGCGTGGAGTACCGACGTCGCTCACCCAGCCTGCACAGAAGGTGCTTGTACACTTACGGACCTTATTTGTAGAGCCGTCTCCGTGTGGAGGAAGCCAGGCCGTGGGTCTGAGTGCGTGAGCGTGTCTTCCCGGCTGTGTGCTTGGCCCCGCACGGGCGCTCTGATGTGCCCGCGCCGCATCGAATGTGTGCGTGCCGCCTTTCACCTCTCGTTTTGTGTTTTTGAACCCTCAGCATGCTGGAGCAGGATTCCGGGAGAGTGAGTCCTAGCGTGAATCCTGCGACTCAGAGGCGGCATCTTCTCGGGTTTTCTGCCAAGGAGGTGCAGGACACACCTGACAGCGTCATCCGGAAAGACAGCTACAGGTGAGGAGGAGGGCGTGCTGGCGCCGTGAGGCTGACGCGGCTGCTGCAGCACCGCTCGCGCCTCCGCGTCCTGGACGGCACGGGTGGGTGCCGAGGCGGGCTGTGCCTTTTCCTTTGCGGTCAGATCGAGGATTACGTTTACTTTCTGAAAACTTTCCCTGTGTAGAATCCTTGTACAGATGTGGTCTTAGAACCTCAGTTTTTCTGCATTAATATTCACCCTGAAACACACATGATACATACACACTGCACTGCGTGTGAAGTCTTCACCGTGGTGGTTTAGTTTGTCATGGGTTCACACGCGTGACGCAGGCAGTGTCTGCGGCCCCTCCCCCGCGCCGGGGCGAGAGGGCAGCGACGCGGGCGAGCCTCTTTGGTTCTCGCTGCGGGCGCTCCTCGACTCCTCCTCCCTCACTGCAGTTCGACTCTGCCTTGGTAGCACTTTCATCCTGCCGGTCCTGAGGAAAAGACACGAGTCTGTGGAGACGGACTTCCTCTGTCACGTTGATTAGAAGTTAACCACTCGGTGGAGTGTGTGGGCATTTTCAGAGCTGTGCCCTTTTGATGAACATTTCCCCGTGTGACTTGGCAGTTTCATTAGGGCCACGTGGAGTGCGGTCCTCGGCTCACAAGGCAGAGGGAGGTCAGAGGGGCCGCCGTGGCGCGGGGTGACGCGTGAGTGTCACTGAGGGCTGGATCTCCCTCGTCGTGAAGTGTCACGGGGCGAGGGGAGTTGCCCTGCTGAGTGTCACCATCACACCCACGCCCCTGCACAAGGTCAGGGCCTCGGGCCTGTGGGCCGGAGGAAGTGCTCGTCCTCCAGGACTCTGCGTGCGCCGTGTGGCGCTGTGCTGTGTGTGGCAGGGGTCCGAGGAGTCCTGTGGCGGTCACTGTGGTGCGTGGGGCGTGACTGACACTGTGGTGTCGGGTGACGTGGCGCCTCCTGACTTGTGGAAACTGAGCTGACTGCTCACTTGGTGGTGTCCCTGTGTATCTCTGGGGTTTAATAGCATCTTCAGTTTTGCTGAGTTATTTGTTTAGGTTTGCCATCCCCAGCCTGGGGTCTCGAGTTCTGTTGTCTGCATGAGATCCTTCAAAAGGGACGTTTTAAATGCAGCAGTGTCTGGGTTCATGGAGTTGAGAGTGTGCCCCTTCCGCATGCGCAGCTCACTGATCCGACACTGGACGTCGCAGCTCAGGGGGCCTGTACAGGCAGCCCCCGGAGAGTGTGTGTCCCGGTCGTCCTAGTTGAACAGCAGGTCTGGGTGACTTCCCAGCTGTCACTTACCAGCCTTCAAAGTAGGACATGAAATGCAAGCCATCTCTCCGTCCCCACCCTGAGTCCCCCATGCCTGTGTATCTCATGGGCTGTGGGTCTTGGTAGAAATGGAAGAGGTCATAGATTCTTGGCTACGTGCAAGTCTCTTGCAACCCCTAAGATTATTATTAAGCAACTTTAAGTTGCTTAACTTTAAGATTTAAGTAAATATCAGTCTAGTAAGTCGCTATTCTTGCCTCTATCATTATAATACTGAGTAAGATACCAAAGTTTGCAAAACATTTGAAATATGGATTTGTTTTCAGTGAAATTTTAGGTGATTTATTTGTCCTCTGTCATGACACTGGCATTAATTCTTTTAATGCAGCTTATATGATGTTTCATTTTTTAGGAGAGTTATGAGACTTGGTTCAAATTAAAAAGTGGATTTCAGTCCTGTGATTTATGACAAATACTGTATTTACTGTCATTTCGTAGTTAACTGCATCTGCTTTGGTCTCCGAACTGTGTGGCACAGAATCAGAGGCCCATGAATCTTGCCACCCACACTGGGACACTTTTGAGAATGAAAGGTGGTGCGAGTCATCACTGTGGCCGGGTGCCGGGCTCCGATCAGGACCGTCCGTGAACGAGAAGGGACGGCCTTGCGCCCTGCAGTTCTCTCCAGCGTGGCCCTGGGCTCTGCTGGTGGGTTTGCCCAGGTCCCGATGCGCGTGGTGTGCGGGCCCCACTGTCTGCGGACGGACGCTGGCCGAGAGGCCCCTTTCTCTCCCTCGGCTCCGCCTGGCCTCTTCCCTGGTATTTCTTCTATCAGTTTTTCTTTCTTTCCCGAAGACTGTTTTTGGCTGATAGAACAAAGCCAGTCAGCACAGATGTGCAGAAATCATTACTAGATTGTCACATGGAAATAGAATTAGAAATCAGAAGCGTATTTTCAGAAGCAGGTCTGGACCTGCCTGGTGGTGGGCGTCAGCGTTTGTATTTTGGCGGCATGCAGACCTGATTCTGAACTCGTGCGTCGGGCCCGCCTTTGCTCTCAGGTTTCAGGGTGGCGGCGGCCTTTCCTGGCGCCCAGGATGGACCAGCGCGAGGCCGACTCTTCCCTTCGACCTCAGCACTGGCACCTGGGCCGATGGCCGTCTGCGTGCGCAGCCGTCACCTGTGCAGACCAGCTGCTCTGTCCCACCTACTTGTCCCGTGTGGCACTCGGGCTGTGGGAGGAAGGTCTGGGCGTTTCCTTATGGGGGTGGGGCACTCGTGCGGTCTCTCACCTTCGGTCACTTTTCCCTCCACCAGGTGATTTTTGTTGATGGGGGGCAGTGGTGTCAGCGTTGACAGACCCAGTGGAAACTGGTCTCCGTCTCCCTCGCTCTTCCCTTGCACTTGGCTGTGGTCCGTCCTTCCCGGAAACGTGCTGCCTTTGCTGTGTTTGGGCTTGCTGCCTCCGTGGGCACCCGCTCGGCCTGCACCCAGGTCTGGAGCCGGAACCCTGGCGTCCTTTCTGCTTGGGGGCCTCAGCCGTAGCTCAGCATACCATCCGCGTCTGTCCGTCCGTCCGACGCCTCACGTTCTCGTCCCACCCGTACTTCTGCATCCCGGGCTCAGGCGTGCAGGGCTGTCTGCAGCTTCCCTGTTTCAGCGTTGCAGAGTGGACACTTGGCACAGGGGAGGCCTCGTCCCTGTCCCCACTCTGCCGCAGCAGGGTCCCGACTCCTCCCTGCCAGTGAGGGCTGTTGATACTGTTTCCAAAAGTTACGGGGAGGCGGCCCGGGCTCCGTCTTCACGGGCCCCCTTGGTGCGTCTGTCCCCGCCCTCTTCTGACTCACCCCGGCTCCATCCTGACTGGTCCCCCAGCCGCCAGCACCCCCCGTGCCTCCACGGAGCCCACTTTGGCACCGAAATAAACCCCTTCAGTGGGGTCTCACTATGTCCGCAGTTCCTGGTCAGGAGGTGCCGCCTTCACTTGCTCCAGGCTCCAGGCTCTCGGCTGCCGAGGGGCCTCCTTTAAGTTCCCCACACCGCCCGCTTCTCTGGCTCTTCCCGAGGCTGCTCTCGGGCATCAGCCCCCCCCCACACTGTCTCCTCTCAGACACTTTCCTCTGACCTCCTGCTGCCGCTGGTTTTCTCTCTCGGCTCCCACCCCAGGTCGGGATTCTGTGATGCTCGTTTCCTTGTTCTGGTCCATCTTCCACATTAACGTCTGCGGAGAGAGACTTGTTTCTCCCGTCCCCTGGTGGATCCCTGGCGCCTGGCACAGTGCCTGGCGCGCTGTCTCGATTTCAGACATCTAATTTTCCAAATCCAGAGCACCCTCCTCAGGGAAGTTCGAGGGGGATCTCCGGTGTCTTAGGGAGGAAGGGCTAGATGGCAGGCTGGAGGGACTAAGTGGCAGTCATGTCCCCAGTTCCGTTCTGCGTTCCAGCGTGGGTCTGCGCTGGGCCACGCAGCCCGGACCTGGGTCCACGCGGTGGAGGTCTCGTGGTCGCGGGGACGTCCCCTCACATGTGGCAGTGAGCCACACTCCTCCGGGCGTCCAGGGTCTTCGTTCAGCTCTTCAGCGCTCCCATTTCCCCGCTGAGTGTCTCCGGCCTCCCTCTCCACCACGCCTGCAGCGTGAAGGAGACCGTTCAGTCTTGTTATCGCACAGCTCTGGGGACCCCGGAGTCTGAGTCCTGGTCACACGCAGCTGTCCTTCCCGTCCGCTGGGGGTTTCCCCGGTGTCCCTGCACCGGGCCACCGCTCTGTGCCCGCGGCAGCACCCTGTGTGCCTGGAGCTCACCGAGGACGCGCGCCCTGTGTTGTCCCCGTCTCCTTGCTTCTGGCGTGTGGGGACCGCTCAGTCGGCGGTGGCTGAGGGGACGGAGGACCGTGGTCTCGCTGCAGGAAATCAGGAAGTGACCTTTGTGCTCTGTGATCTGTGTGTCTGCTGTGGTCTTACAGTGTGTTCTCTTTCCTGTGCGTCTGTGTCCGAGAAAGTGGAATACGGGCGCTGACCTTTCTGTAGCAGAGCCCTCAGGAACCCGGGGTGCAA